>VNWY01000106.1:0-84761 GCA_009869845.1 Pseudachorutes palmiensis | reverse complement strand
TTACTATAATCTGCTTAAAGTCTAAAACACTACGTAAACCTCCGCTACTTTGTTATACCCGGGTTGCCACGGTTTATTTAAATTCAATTGGGTCAAATTGAAGGGGATAAAACTACTCGAGTCATGAAATTCAACTTCAATTCCACCCTGATCTTAGCAGCCAATTTTTGTCCAGTATAATCACATCTTCCCCACGTTGAAATGAATTCTTTCAAAATTTTTGTCACTGGCATTGTTTTGGTGATGCTAATTATCACTGCGACGTCAAAGCGAAGATGCAATAGGAAGACGAAACCTGCGAAAAACTGTAAATTCCGCATTTTATCGTTTTAGCTCTCATCAATTTCAGAAACTGACTCACGGGTCAGAGCACTTTATAACTATTAGGATATGTTTAATTTAATTAATTCAGCTTTGGAATGGATTTCTTTGTTCATGCAAACTTGATTTATTAACTTCCAGACGCCGCTGATGGGGAATGCTGTTCCGCCAGCTCGGTGAACTGCTGCAAACCTAGCAATTCCACGCCAGATTATAATCCCACGCCTGCGCAATCTGCGATGAGCCGTGGTTATACATGCTGCGAACTGACCTGTTTTCCTGCTTTCAATAGAAATACTGAAGTATACGATTTCTACTGTGACACTGCTTACGTACCAATACCTGGCGCACTACCTGGCGCAGAAAGTACCGCCAGATCTACTGATTACTCCTAATCGCAAGTAAAGTATGCTTCCAACCTGGGCCTTTCTCTCTATGAAATGGTTACCGGGTCGTCGTGGTTTTCAAAACATTTATTTTGGTTAATATTGGAATTAATAAAAATGGTTGAGGGCATTTCAAGAAATGTTTGAAATTGTATTTAATCGTTTGCTACCTTGGAATAACTTATCTCAATCTTAGTTGAGCCGTGCTTTTAATAAACTCATGCTCGACTAGTGACTTGAAAGACACAATTGGAAATAAATACAGATGAATTTTCCTGACCATTTTTGGTCAGCCAAAATCATATCCTAACCCTTCGAACCAGTGGATCGCCTCGAGGTTCAAATGTCACAATCTAATCTACTATTAATTATTTAATAATGTTAAATAGCGTCTACTATTATTAGGTACTGTGAGACTAGATACTCGATGGATTGGCGCTGGCTGATCTATTTGTTGTCCTCCTTTATTGGTTGGAATTTGCAATGATTTTTGCACATTTCCTCTACGAATTTGGGAAAAATCATCTCCGGCCTGGTCTCCATTAATAGCCGGGGGTCTCGAAGGTAGGTGGTAAAATAGCAAAGAAAAGCCAGGGACGCAATTGGATTGGAAGATTTTCTTGAATGCCCAGCACTAAGTCCAGCGCGGATAAACTTCCGCAACTTGCTTTGCAACCGAACCTCCGCTGCTCCGGCCGGCCCCCACCACCTCTTCTCCCCTCCCACTATTTTCCCGCATTGTGAAAACAAAGTGCAGCTGCATTCGGATCCGGACTGCTTAATTTCTTAACTCTTGCTGCCAGGAGGGTATCAATTAATTCATCTAATTCTCCAGAGAGTCCAGTCCAGTGTAAAGTCCATTGTTGCAGGGGTGGCCAGTATCCATTCATCGACAGTCACAGTAACAGTTAAACAGGTAAGGGTTTAACCCGCCGTAACATCTAAATCCAATTGCAGCGAAAGTATTCATAATTGGTTTTGCGGCCATGGATTTTTGTCAACTATTTAGCAGCATCAGCGAACGTGAGTGACGAATACCCATTCGTTTGTCTCTGAAAATGCGAGTTGTAACCCCGCAAATCACATGGCATAATCGAGATCCCGTTCTTTGTGTGGACTTTGATCCTACGTACCCGGATAAGGATGATAAGAAGAATAACTTCTACCGGTTGGCTACGGGAGGGGCTGACACTCACGTTCTGGTAAACTGCTAATTTACAGCACCCATTCACCATTGGTTCCATGTTGACTTTAGTTGTGGCGGAGTGGTGGTGTTATTATAAAATTAGATTTGGTCCTATTTAGATTTGGCATCTAAAGGATCCGCTCTCGGTGAAAGTTGACCTCGTATGTGTTGCTGATCTTACCCGGCATGCCAAGGCGGTTAACACCTTGAGATTCAGCCCTTGTGGGAAATTCTTGGCGTCAGCAGACGACGGTAAGTATAATGTTCATTCTGTTCGATTCTATAAAAAGCTTTCTAAATTGACAAATGTTTAATTCCAGAGGCCTACGTCCTCATTTGGAAACAAGATACTGAGAAGAGTAATGCTGGTGAAGAATTTTGGATAGTGGACAAGGCGCTGAGAAAGCACATTGACGATGTGGCTGACATGAGTTGGTCTCCAGATAGCGGGCGACTAGTGACAACTTCTGTGGACAACTCTGCTATTATTTGGGATATAAAGAAGGTATTTGGACTAATGTTTTAGGCCTCTCTCTGGACTAAGATTCCAACGTTGGGCTTTCTTCATTCTCCAGGGTGTTCCAATACACATTTGGTCTGAACATGGTGGCTACGTTCAAGGGGCAAGCTTTGATCCACGGGGAGAATTCGCCTGCACTATTGCAACAGACAGGTGAGTAACTTAAAATCAAAATCTAAACTGTGTAAAATATGTCTCAATTTTAATGACCACGGCCTTTCTCCACCAGAACCCTTCGAATTTTCAACCCACAAAGTGGAAAATTGGTTGCGAAAACTTTAAAGTATCCGACCAACTGGCTTCCGAAGAAGGAAAAGAAGAAGCTCAAGGATGTCACGTCACCACCACCCGATGCTGAGAATGGACAGTTGAAGAAGCCTGTTCCAGCAATGAATCGAATGTTCGAGGACGACAGTCTCAAGTCTTATTGTCGTCGTTTGACTTTTTCTCCCAAGGGAGAGTTTCTCGTGGTTCCAGGTGGGATCCTTCCACCAGGTCAACGAGACGAACCTCCAAAGCCAGAGATCAATGACGCTTCTGAGCCTTCTCGGAAGAAATCAAAGAAACTCAGCATTGGGAAAGAAAAGCCGCCCTCGGACAGAAATGCTATAATTCTCTTCTGTTCGGAATTCACTCTCAAATCCTTGCGCTATCATCCCGACTCGTACGTCGTTTTCTGTCGCAGCTCGGTTTTGTCCATCATATTTCAATCGAAATCGGGACGTCGTTTCTTATGGTAAACTAAATTAATTTTCCTTCTTTAAAATCGTTGTCCCATTTTCTGTTATTTTTGTAGACAAGGATTTAGTGAATCCACCTAAGAGGAGTGAGCGCTCTATCACTTGCGTTGGAAAACTAAAACCTGCGAACAAGGCTGACAGGGTTTTACTGGAAATGCCATATCGTTTGGTTTACGCCGTCGGAACGAGTGATTCAGGTAAACTTAAATAAATCAATGCAAACCTAGGCGTCAGAACAGGCTTGATTTTTTTCAGTGATCCTCTGTGACACAGAAGCCCCTCTTCCATTGGCTGTAATCCGGAATTCTCATTTGACACGAATGTCCGATTTGACATGGTCTCCAGATGGTCGACTCCTTATAGCTTCATCCACCGATGGCTACTGCTCAGTCATCAGCTTCCAAGAGAACGAACTCGGTGTCCCATTTTCAGATGAGATTCTTCCTGTTTCGCCAGGCGCCTTTTGTATCCCTCCTCCACCTGTCAAGGTTCAAACTACACCGAAAAGGAAGAAGCCACGAGCCTCTGTGTCTAAGGACTCTTCCAAGAAGGAATCAAAAGATGGCAAAAATATCAAAACTCCCACGACGCCTTCAATCACAAAGAAGGATTCAGTGAAACGACCAATGAGCATTGCCAGAGAAAAGGCTTCAGACATCTCCAAGTTTTTTAAGTCCAACAAAACTGGAGCGAAATCAGAGGGAGATGGTTTGAAAGAATTATCCGAAGAGCCAGAGGGTAAAGCCGAAATTTTTAAAATTAAATCACGTCAGGCTAATTTTCTTTCTTCTTTTTCAGTCGTTGAACTGTTTCCTCTTCCTGGAATTCCAAAACTCAAGGGAGAGACTAGCCCTACAAAGACAAAGGAAGACTGTGACACAGAGGAGCAGGAAGCTGAGAAAGATAAAATCGCAGTCACTCCCAAACGTAATACATTCCTGGATCGTTGGCTCAAGAAAACTCCAGGAAGCGATGCTGCTGTGAAGAACGGTGACGCACCCAATACTCCTTCCACTACTCCGCTGTTCACATCTCCTCTGAAGCCGATTGACGTCGGGCTCAACTGTTCCATTACAGGAGCCGCCTTGTCACCCACACCGGCAGAAATCCACCAGCTCCAACACGCTCCAATTATTATCGACCTGGAGGCAGACGAAGCTGAAAATGCTGCTTCCGTTATCCTTTCTTCCTCAGACGCTGTCGAGAAAAACGAGAATTTCAAAATCATCGGATTGGTTTCATCTACTGGTAATGGGAAGACTCATCCACCTCATTCCCCGATCTGCACTACTTCCTCCACGGCGACTGTGACTCCTAGTGGTCGTGAGAAACGTCCAGCGACATCCCCATTGTCTTCACAGCAAAGACCTAAACAACCACGCCGAGTGGAATTCGTCACTCTCCCGAGTCTCAAGCCATCCGCTGAAAATCCTGCCCAGAATTGAAGAAAAAGTGACAATTAGATTTTCAACCAGTGGTTTAATCACTACTGAAACCAGCCTTAATTCTTAATGAACTTTTCTAAATTCAATTTTCTCGAGGATAAATCCTCGCGCAGGTTTTTGTCCAAAGCTTAAAATATTTAACTTTATTCATCAGAAGGCAATTAAAAATGGTACAGATTTATTCTAACTAATTTTGTTCCAATAGCTTCTCTTCGTTGTGCAATTTGTGCCCACAGTAGAAGTAGTCGTTCAGGTAGCACAGCGCGTGTGCGGTAGGTGAACAATTCCTTGGGCCAGACTAAAACTAGGACCCAAGGACTTAAGAGGAAATCAACCGTTTGTCCGAGTTTTGGTCGATTTTCAATTTCCTCCGAGTTTCGGCTGATTTCTTCCAAAGTGTTAGGGTCTTTGAGGGTTCTAATTCCCTCCGAGAATCAACCGATTTTCAATGTCCTCCGGGTTTTGGGCGATTTCCTCCGAAGTCTTCAGGTCCTAGTTTTAGTCTTGCAAGAAAAACTTTAAACGCTAAAGTCATCTGCTAATGTTGTGCAAAGTCGGTGATAAACTCCTGCTCAATTGACAATTGAATGAGTAGTATTCATATCCACTGAACAAATCCGAGATCACCGGATGGAAGGTGAAGGTGAATCAAAGTCTACGCCCGAAGCAGAAGATGCTGCTGCTGAAGTGGCAGAAGATACCCTTCTTGATGTCAAGGACGTTAAGGTTGAGCCGGGGTTAGAAGAGCCAGGAGTTAGCAATCCAGACGTAATTGTAAAATCGGTTGTAGCAGAGGAAGCTGAGGTTGACTTTGCACAAGATGTCAAGCCGAAGATTGAAGACAGGAGCAGCGAGGGCGAGGTTGATGACAAGGTCGTTGACCCGCCGTCGGCTAATCATAGCGTGGATGAAGTAGACGGAGCGACAGCTGGAACTAGCTTGGTTGTGAAGACGGAAAAGTTCAAAATAGAAATCGAACCTGGTGAACTCCATTGTCAGTTCTTTGGAAGCTTTTACAATGACAAGCAAATGAGGGTCAGGGTCAAGCTATATGAAGAATTTGACTTGGCAGAGCTTAACCTTTCTTTATTCCACAGGAACCGATTATGGATCTGGTGGCATTTGCAAAACCCTGTAGAATTACAGAGATACGTATCATTCCTCTTGGGGCAAAAGTGGAGCTCCGCGATGGAGTAGCTCTTCTAGGGTAAATTCTAACGGAACATTCATGGAGTTTTGTGACTAACTTTGTTCATTACCGTAGTGCGACAAATCCTACTAATTTCAACGTAGATTTATACTACGAAGATCTCACTCGTCCAACTTTGGCTACTTTCAAGGAAATTATCAAGTTTACCTATGATGACAAAGCATCAGTTCATTTCATGTGCGGAACTGAAGAAGAACCAGTACGTCAGTGTTTGTTTAGCCATCAAACCGATGTTTATTATTATTATTATTATTATTATTATTTTTTACATAATCCAGGTTATAACGACTAAGCTTGTCATGCGTGGGTTTTACAATAGTATCACTCTGGCTGTGATTGGACACGAAGTTGAAAACTACCCAATTAGACCATTATCACCAAAAACAGATCCGGTTTACCAAGGATTGTCGTATACACATAAGTCCGCCACCGCTGTGAAGAAAAGAAGGCTTTCTGGAGAAGAAGAGGGAAGCGAACACAGCAGTGACGGTAGCAGACATCACTACGATTCAGATGGTGATCGCTACTACTCGGGTAAAGACAAAATTATTCTATGCGCATTTGAAAATAACCAGTTTGTTGGTTCTGATTTGCAGACACGCGACCGGGCTCTGCCGATTCCCAAGGCGGCTGTTCCGTGGAGATGAAAGATGCCTTTAATTCATCGTTGGAAGATGATGTACAAGACGGCACTCCTATCAATACCGAATTACCAGACGAAAACCTGCTACCACCACCGACGCCTCTTGAGCGAGAGTTGGAAGTATCATGTCCAGAAGCAAGCCTTCAAGACGAGGAAATAGAAGTAATAGAGGAAACCATTGAGTCAGTCAGTTCAGTTGACCCTTTTGCGGAAGATGTTGAAGCAGCACATTTAGAGAGCCCCCATCCCCAAGTGGAAGAGGAGGAGGAAGAGATTGAGGAAAAGTTGGAGCAAGAATCAGTCCCAAGTTCGGCATTTGTTCCTTTACTGCTGGACACGGAAGAGATTTCTGACGGAGATATTTCTAGCATCGAGAGCGATGACTATAATGAAGACTGCAGCCAGCGGACACGTAAGCCAAAGCCATTCCAAATAAAAAGTATCAGTTTTGGTAATCTAAATCTGAAGTATTACTAAAGAAAGGTTTACTTATTTTTAGCACCATTGGTGGCATATAACCAAGGCAGAAATGTGTCTGACGGAACGGAATTGAACGATGAGTTTGAAGATGATTTTGACGAGCACCTTGAAGTTATCAGCGATGATGAAATCCAAGATGACTTGAGTGACACTGAGCCTCCCGATTCCGAAATATACGAAGACTTGACTTCTCTCAGTGTCTACGGCCGTCCTTATACCACTTCAAATTTTGAAATCCATCGACCAATGGTATTTACACACATAACATGTTTTCATATATTGATTCATACGTACACAACTTTTCTTTTTCAATCAGAATTACCGAGTGGAAACATATCCAAAGGAAACGTTGACCAGTGACTCCCCGCTCTGGGAAAAGTTGGAGAAAGCAATGAATGCTTACTGCCCGGATTTATTCAGACGGGATTCGTTTACAGCATGGGTTGAAGTTATGGATGAAATCCTCCCAATTATTCCTTCCTACATTAAATTCGCCCACAAAGACAAAGTTGAAGGTAAAATTATAGTTCGTATGGTTATGTCTTGTTGTGTTTACATATTTTTGGAATTCAGAGTTCAAGATCATCCTGTTCTACTGGGTTCGTAACAGTTTCGTACTGGACGAATATGGCTCTGGTCCGGAGTCCGTTACAAAGATTCTACGCCAAATGAAAATGGGACTTAGGCTGATATCCATCATTAGTAATTTCGGAATTACTTGCGGAAGGGAAGTATGGGCAGCTAATTTTGGCATCAGAAGAATCGGTGCAGTGGAAAGTTGCGAGCATTCTGATGGAGTCTCAAATCCCTTCTGTGCAATGTCTCTGTGTCAAGGCTCTTGTTCCCACGTTCAGTACCAAGCTTGGTAACATGAAAACAAATTAACCACAAGAATGAGTATAATTTCTGGAACTTGTGAAGAACCTTTATTCCTTTTCCAGGTTTTCGGATGTTCACTTCAACGTCTGGGCGGAGTGAATCCATTTTTACCAAAATTCTCTCCGGCTTCTCTCTCGTGAAGCTCAACTGCTTTCTGAACACTGCCATTACGGAATTAGCAACTCAAGCAGCTTTGACCCGAGCGCTTATGGATTTTGAAACGTTTGACCAGAATATATTTCGCAAGGAAGAACTAATTGGTGCTTTGGACTTGCTAAACTACATTGCAGATCAGGTTGACTACGCTGTCAGAACTGCAGCGCCGCCAAATGAAACTTCGGCAGTTGGGAACGTTGTAGCAAAATACTCCACCTGTAAATATTTAAATTTAACTTGTAGTGAATCGGCTAATATTTCCTATATTTGTTTCCAGTCGAGTACGACCCGAGATTGCGCATGGTGAAGCTCCTGAAAGAGACGAATTTTATGACCCCATTGACCAACGTCCTCCCAGCATCTAATTGGGACCCAAAAATCACTACCCAAGTCCTGAGGATTCTCAACTCACTGCTCAGTTTCGAAGTTGGCATTGTGTACTTGTCAGAAGAAATCCAGGAGGAGTTGTTAATTTATTTGAGAAAGGTCGAGGCCTATCCCAATTTCGAAGCTTATTTGGCACAGTGTTTGACCGTAAGCCAAGTGGAAATCAATTTGAATCCAGTGGACAAAATATTCTTTTATTGCAGGTGATGAAATGCATAGACGTTTGCTACAGCAAAATCTCCGAATTTTCAACCTTGGATGATTTGGATATCGTAACAAATAGTTTGGCTGAGCTTTACTCGCTACAAGCAAATGCAACCGGACGCCAGGCCATTACAAAAGTATTTTCAACTGGGAATTTCATTGACTTTTTGCTGGAGTGTGTCAAGTTTGCGGCAACCCCTGTAGACGATGAAATGAGACAAATGGATAAGGCCACTGTCGCCGGCTACGCTGTCGAGCTCTTGGTTCACGTAATTCAAATGGCTGAAAACATCCAGTTTTACTTGCAGGTGAGGTGGGAAATATCCGTAAAATTCTCAATATTCATTGGGGTTTACGTTTATTCGTATTTATATTATAAAAGTTCTCTAATTACCTTGGTTAAACGCAAGTTTGTCATTATTTCAGTACGGTGAAAAAATCGGCAGACTCATTGACTCTCTCAATCCGGACTTTGAAGGTTACAAGAAATTAACGGAAGCCGGTCATTTCTTGACACCAACTCGGAACCCAGTGAATTTGACCTTAGAAGGAGCAGCTGGAGTTTGTGAGCTTGTCCAGGCAAAAGTAGAAGCATTTTTAGCATCAGAGGTCAACGGGACTGTTACGCCTGAAATCATTACATGCCTTCGAATTCTGGACGGTTTAGGTACAAGTTTTTGAAAACCGAACCGAGTGAATTGTTGAGAAACATATCCGATAATCCGATTTTTTTTTTAATTTTTAGCCGTGCCTGCCCTCGTGAAGGATGATTTGGATACGTTTGAATTTGAAACCACGGACGGTTCATTTAGCCGGCTGATTCGGTACAAAGTCGCAATTAGTGACATGTACTCTGCCGGTCTGACCACCACGTTGAATACGATCATGACCAAACTCATTGAAGAGTTCAAACAGCCTGCCGTTCATGCTCATACATTCCTCTACGCCAAAGGAGAAACGGTTGCTTCACTTCTGCTCTCGTCAGTTCGACTCAGCCGGAAGTTGCTCACTCAATTAATCCGGATTCGGAACATAAGTACGGGATATTACACACTGTTACGGCATATAAGTTTCATATTTTAATTTATAGGTTTTCGTGACTTGACTCTCGTTCCGGTATTGATTCGAACGTATGCATTAGTAGATGCGTTTCCAGAGTCCTCAGTTGCCAATCATCTTGTGGCTCAAATCAAGACTCAGATTATAGCTGCTCTTCAAGCATACACCATTCCAGTGCTCAAGGCTGGAGAGGAAGCGTCTGCAGACGAACTCACAAAGAGCAGCTGGACACGAATGATGTCCGAAGTCATAGCGTAAAAACCCTATTCCTTTTCCTCAATTTTTATTTTTATTTACTGATTGAGGATTTTGTGTTTGATTGATTGATTGATCACAGGTTCACTGTGGATTCGCCGTGCAATTTTGCTTGCGGGATGAGCATATTTTATGAACTCCAACCTCTACGATTGCCAATTGCGTCAATACGGCAATTAACACAGGCCGAGATTTCCCATTTAGTTGCACTCCGAAAACTTTGGAGTGGGTTTCTTCATGGAGTTACACAACAATTCCAAGAGGTAGGTTTTTAACTTTATTCAAAATTCAAAATGAAGAATCGTTATTTTGACAGATGATTGGGATGCTTTGTGAATCCGCGAATCTTGATCTCGTGAATTTGGCAAAGAAGGTGTGCCTCAATGTTGCAGATTTATCAGCGCCATCTTGCTTGGTTGTGACGCGTGGAGTAATCGAACAAGTCATGACTTCAGTTGACGCTGATCTAGAAGAACGAGCGATTGCACAGGGGAAGCTGAAAGCATCTTCATCAGTGACCGCATGGGTCGAAGGATCTCACGATAGGAGAAATATTCTATGCTCCAAACGCACAGCAAGACTCCTTGTGTTTCTGAGTTCACTCGTTCGCCACCCAGTAGTGAAGGCAGGGGTCATGCAAGTCATGAAAGGAACTTCTAAAATGGACGAGAAATATTCAGAGTTTCTTTCAATTTTGGGCTGCATCCTTACCAGTCCAAGTCCAGAACAGAGACCAAGTCTTTCACAATTGAAAGTGAGCATTTGAATACCAATACGAATTTGTGTCCTTCTTTCAATGTTCACATTTCCCATTTTCAGAGCCAGGACTGCGTCATGACGATATTCCACTGCCTTTGCAACCCACAAATGAACATGTTCGCACCGGATGTTGGGATTGAATACATTAGGGCTCATTCCTTACCAATCAAGGACCATCTTACTTTCATCTGCTCTACTTTACTTTCATTTCTCTCAAACCAAGAAACGATCCAAGGAAACGTAGCAATCATTCGGAAAATCTTTTTTGTACTCTACGTTCTCTGTGACTCCGAATACGCATTTTATCATCTGAGGCTGTGAGTACACACTTCAATTTTACTGTTGTCTGGTGTTAATTTTTTTTTGCGTTCGCAGTGCCCTTGCCAAAGACTCGGGCGTGATCCCCGACTTTATTTTGAAGCTAAAGACAAATGACTTGGAGAGTTTGGATATCGTCGGGGTTATGGAAGCACTGGAAGTGATTCACGGCCTTTTCCGCTTTTTGAAAACTCTCATTACTCCTGAGGTTATAATTGACCCTCTGTCCTCTGGGCTTGAATAATTGCAATCTTATTTTAGACTGGGGATCCGTCGAGGTATCGTAATACAATATTGACCAAGAATGAATTCCGGAAGCTGATTGGCTGGGCACCTGAAACAACTTTGAACCATCCATTTCTCCAATTGTGGGAATACTTGAGCAAATGCGTTGGGAAAGAAACAAAGGAAGAAGGTAAAGTTCCAGTTTTTAAAAATGTTGGAACTAAAACATTGTTTCTAACAGGAAATGAGGAGCAGGAGTATTTGAAGACGTACATGAACGAAGCAAAGGAGAAACTGGACGAAATGTTGAAATTCGTCAATGCCGAATCAACAGGTGAACCACAAGGTGTGGCCGAGGTGATTCTCCCTGTTGCTGAATCCCTTCAAGAGCAGTTCGGTCGTCGTCCTGTTGTCGTTCCAGTCACTGGTACCAATTCCCCTCGTCAGCTGGAGAAGTTCTTGAGCCAAGTAGGACGAGAGAGGGACATTGATTTCGAATTCTCATCTGAGGACCTGGTGCTCACTGACGTAGCTTCTACGTTGAGCGACTGTAGCAAATCCACAGAGGCCAGCTACTTGGAAGAACTGGCAAAGTTTTGCTCTTTGCCTACAGAAGTGGACTCCAGTCCAAAGAAGAAGGATGATTCCTCAGCCATTGCGTTCGGAGATTCACAAGGATCTCACTCATCACTTGATCTCGGATTTTGCTCTCAACGTACCTCAACTTCGTCCAATTTATCACCAATGGGGAAACCAAGCTTTGTCAGAGGATCTCCGGCAAGGTGAAAAAAATTCTGAATTTCCACCGAAGATCTCAGCACAAACTTCTTTGGATCTTTGGAATCTTGTGGATTCTTTTGAACGAAATTATTCCCAAACTTTTTTTTGCAGGGGCGGTTTTGGCCGGAGTCTTTTGAGCAATCGTCCAAGTTTTGACCCGTTTCGATCTCGACCTCCTAACACGTCACGCCCACCTTCTCTCCATGTCGATGATTTTGTAGCAATGGAGTCCTCAAGTCAAGGGCCTAGTTCCTCTTCTAGAGGAGGAAGGAGCAATGAAGGGTACAGAGGAGGAAGGGGCGTACGTGGAACTCCATCTCCATTGGCACGTCCATTCACTACTCCAGAAGGAGGGCGGGGATATCGTCAAGAGAGACCGGGACCGCAGTATTACTCACCGAGGAATGAACCAGGGCCATCGCGTGGAAGGTAAATATGCGCATGCGCAGTGACTCAAAGGTGGCAATATGCGTAAATATGTTGTTCTATTCCTAGACCCCGCGGTGGTCGTGGCGGTTATGCAGGGAATGATCGCTGGAACAGCGATGGCCCTCCTGTTCCTAGCTACAACCGATATGACGACGGCCGAGACAACTACGGAGATCGCAGTAGTTCAAGGAACTATGGAGGTCGTGGAAGTGGGTTTCGTGATCGTGACCCAAGAGGAAGGACAAGCAATACTGGCCCATCGTCACAGCAAAGGTGGAGGCCAACGACCAAGTACAATCGCTGAGTTTTAACCTTTTAGTTGTGTAAATGTTGAGATTTCTTTATAAAGTTACAGATTAATTATAATAAATCAAATTACTGTGTTTTCGTACTTAAGGCGGAGCTCAACTTGACCTTGGCTAGAGGAATTGAGGCGCTAGGTCATGAGCCTTGCAGGAATTCGGGAAAATTCAAAGTTGAATTCTGGAAGCACATGTTTTTGTTGACATCCGAATTCCTGTTTTTAAATTGGGATTTCCTTGACCTAAACTGTTAATTGCCAAGCAGTTAATTGACCTCAGAGTAATTGTAAGTGACAATTCTGTCAATCCTTAGAGTTTTGGGGCATCGCCTCATTTCCAATATTCCATCAAAGGTATCCTTTGCTACACTTCACCGGGTCATAATAGCAGCGAAGATCAGGAGGTCAAAAATGGAAATCGAAGCCAAGAAATTAAAGGTTGAAGAGGATTCGGTACCAGCACTAATGGAACAAGCATCGCAAACAGATTGGTGTAAGGCAGTGGCCATTCTTCACGGGGTCAAGAATGAGCTGGGCCAGGTGGCGGTCAAGGAGGGGCTGGACGAGGCTGCAGAGGTCAAGGGATTACCTACAAGAGGGCAAGAGACTACGGACGCTCAGGTAAGCAAATGCTAATTCAATACCAATTCAACGTACTTTAAATGTATTCTTTGACTCTGAGAATGCAGGATTTGGTTGGAGAGAATGCTTATGAACATGAAGAATGCTGTTCTCGTAGTGATCCTTTAGCATGTACTTTCAGTATCCCCGTGTATCCCGTTGTCCAGTACACGTTTGATTCTTTTATGGTCCAGAACGTGTATAATTGAATGACTGATGAATGTTCATTTTATTTTATTTCATGATTTGTGTTTTATGACTCTGAGCCAAGTTGCGTGCAAAATGTATATTGGCCTTTTGGCCCATGTCATGTCTACCCACTACTAAAATGTTGAAACCCGAGTCTAAAATGATTGTTTTTATTTATTAAGTTTTGTGGCATATCCGCCCTCCCCTCAGTCACTTGATTTGTAATTTCCACACCGGGATTAATTACATGTCTAACCACTTGGTTTTCAATCTGAGTTGGATCTAAATGAATTTTGAAGAAATCACCTCTGATTCCTAACCAAATTAGAATTCTGAACCTTTAATTCACCAGTTCTTGGACTAATGGAACTAAATGGGAAAGCAAAAAGGAAACAATTTATGACAGAGCCGAAGTTTTGAATTCTGAATCTGATATGGCTGTGGACAGGTGTTCCATTTCTCATGGACGGAAGTCTCCAGTTTTCCGTCAAGCCCGTGCAAATCCCATTTCCACACGCACAGCCACATTGTCAATTGAGGAAAATAATAGTCAGTCACATTGTGCAAAAGTCATGGCAGCATGGCACACCGTTTTCATTTGCCTAATCAGATTGCATGCAGACTGAGCAAGCAACAAGCTTGTCCCAATGTCCCAGCTTATGCGACAGCTCCAAACTAAAACGTAAAAAGCACAAGGTGGTTTTCCCTTCAAGTGGAACAAAATCTTGACAATTTTTTAGGATAACTTGGTCTGGCAGTCAGTCTGTGAAGAGGCTCGAATCCTTCTAATGAGTTCACTTTCCCCTGCGAACTTTCTTTTGTCAAGTGGGAACTCATGGAGAAAAGAAGTTTCATCGACTTCCTTCCCTCCTTATAGCAAAATCCATTTCTTTTGATCCTTTTCTTTCCAGTTTTCCTGATGATTGTGATTAGGGAGCTGCTGGAAGTGAAGCGCAGCGATCCGAGAACGTATTTTTCCCTTTGTATTTCACTAGAATAATCAAAGTTCTTTTACTGTAAAGTTTCCTCCTGAACATTCTTCCAATCTTACATGATTTTGGAAGCTGCTCAAGTACTAATGGATGGATGAGAGGATAAAACGTAAAATCCGATTCTTCCGTGTTTTTCATTAACATTCCCCAATGTTGCACAAAGGATAATTTTAGACAAACTCATTTGCCAATTGATCGGGATTCCTACACAGACGTCGA
Source organism: Pseudachorutes palmiensis (assembly GCA_009869845.1). Lineage (NCBI taxonomy): Eukaryota > Metazoa > Arthropoda > Collembola > Poduromorpha > Neanuridae > Pseudachorutes > Pseudachorutes palmiensis. The sequence continues at coordinate 70,057 of VNWY01000106.1, read as the reverse complement.
CTAAACCATTTCAATTTGTCTCTCGAAACCTCCTAGTTGATTGTTTTGCCCTTGTATTCTAATTTGTCCAGAGAATTCCAGAGGAAAGGATCCCAGAGGGACAGCAGTGTCTCGTGTTCCAAGTTTCTTAATTCCGAAGAAGCGGCCTTTAGAAGAAAGTATTTGTGGAGTAGAGTTTATAGGCGGAACACACACACGTCTTGACATTTCTATTATTAGGAGCAAGGGGAGAATTTAGGATCTTCCGACGACGACTTGACTGTCACTTGGAATGAATAAAAGAACAATGGCCGCATATGGGCCATGGGACGGAGGAAAAGGCTGAAGACGTGACTCCCGGGGAATGTCGCTCTTTTTCTCAGTCAGTAATTAATCATTTCCCTTTGGCCTTTTAAGGATTATGATGTCACGCATCTTGGACACCAGCGGGGATCTTTTAGGCTCCAGTGGGATGTCATCTTTAAGGAGCAGAAAAGTCACCCAATTAAAGTAGAGGACAATGAAGAAAGCAAAAGACGAGGAGGACGTGTGGGTTCCGTTCCATTGAGCACGTGACGCCCAACGACATTTTAAATGTCGTCTTTCATGACTGGGTGGAAAAGATGAAAAATGAAAGGCTCTGTGCCCAAACTGCCCAATCGCTTTTACACTATAAATTACAATTGCAGCTCTCTGTCTCTCAGACTTTGATCATTTTAAATCCCAGATTTAGGAAACACTTAAAAGTTTAGTTAGAGACACGGCATACGCATAGTATTTACAAGCAGAAAACGTGAGAGAATTTATATTTGTGTACATTCCGTATTTGTTTTGTTGATCGTTTGAAAGTTTTTGAAAAGGTCGTGAGCTAAGCAAAGTTTGGTAATTGGAGAATTAAGTGCTCATTGATTACTCCATGTTGAGAAAATGACGACGTTGTTGAGAAAATGACGACTGTGCGCTTTTTTTATTTGTTTTCCTTACTCGTGTACCACACGTAGTTGCTGCTGTAGTTTATAAAACAGTTCAAATCTTTGCTTTAGAGTTTCGTGTTAATGGAGCATAATGGAAATAAGGAAATAAATCCTCCCTTTAGAGCATTCGTGGTTCCTTCATTGTTTCACGACGACATTAAAGCTCGAGTTCTCTAAAGTCTGAAATGTCACGTACTTTTCGTGGTCTTGTGACTTTGTGTGAACACCTTTAGAGTATAGTGTCACCGTTGGGCCACAATAAGTCTCTGGGGTGTGGAAGTTGCGGAGCCATATTACTGGCAAATTCAATTGTAACTACGACCATAGTGTCAATGGGTCACCCACACCCACTCCGTGTCACGCTGGTGGTCGCCACTTTCATTTTTATTTTTGACAGCAGTTGACTAAACTTCCGGTGGTCCCAAGTCCCAAGTGCGAGTTATGTTTTGCAATTTGAACTTTCTCGTGTCCTCCCCCTCTCTAAAAATGGAGCCTGTTTACTGTTCCCTTGTAGAAGCGGATTGCGTTACATTGTTAGTTTCGTGTTCTGTTACCACACGTAATCCGAGTCATTCGGAAAGTGTCAGATGGACACCTAACCCAAAGCAAAAATCCAGAGATATCCTGTTTGCATCCTCGGTTCATCCTTTCACTGACTCGATTGTAATCCAAGATTTCCAGTGTAGTGATGAACAAAAAGCGAAGGCACAAGGCACGGGGAAAGCTCATCATCATCTCTCTCTTCAGTGGTGGTGGTTAGTAGAGATTGCGAGCTTCTTTCCTACGGTTGAAGCAGTCGGGGCTCAGTTCTACCTCAGTCGTGGAGGGAGTTGGTTGCTTAGAAAACCGCGCCGCGCTTTTAAGCAACCCTTCTGAAGAACACTTGAAAAGTCAGTAGAGTGAAAAGTTGAAGTTGATCGTTGCTTAATTAGGAAACTTTCATGACAGTTTGAAAGTGACAAGGTCCAATTGCAAATCATTGTTGACTTGAATACTTTGAATCCATTGTGAACTAAAAACTTGAGTGTTTAGCTGGCTAGCTGGCTGGAAAACGCCTTAAGGGCGCGAGCAAGGAACACACCAGCCTTCCCCGGTGGTGTATTTATTTAAACTTTCACGAGCCTAGCTCCAGATTTGTTTCAAAAAGACCAGGGATTTAAGGTAAGGAACAAGCGCAAGAAATGGGAAATTAGCCGCAAGGCAGTAATAAGAAAATAGCGGACTTCCGGCGCTCCAAAAGGATAATTAATATTAGCACTTGTGGCACTTACTGAAATGAACTTTTTCCCCCATGTTTTGAGGCAATTCATTTGAGACGAGACGCTGCGCTTTCTCAGAATCCCATTTTAGACGCCATTTTTTATTTATTTTTTACTCAATTTTTCCACCTTAAAAGCATTTGAAACGGAGTAAATGATGGTGGTTGAAGGCCTTTGTTTTCTGTTGCTGAATTCGTAATGATTAATTATTATCTCGTTCTCTGAAGCATTGTTGACGTCCTTTTGAATTTTCTTAATTAATGTGAGTGCTCCTTAATTAAAGCACAAGAGGAGTTCCCATTTGGACCCAAGTTAAGCCTCCCTCTTTGGATTTAATAAACTGACACTTACCATAAAACCACATTGTTAAGACCGACACTTTCAAAGTAGTAATTAACTTTTGGGAGCATTGACAAAATGACATTTTCTTTAATTAGCGTGTAAAACTGGGGAGTATTGAAGTGTCCCGTACCGGGATTTCAATGGTAGCAGATATCTGGGAAAGATAAAAGAAACCGCACCGTTAAACAAACGCCTAGGCTCCATTGAACCTATAAAAAAGGCAATGGCAGTAAACTGTCGCTTATTTAAACATTGGAGTTCGTATATCGTAATTTCCTCAGCGCGTCTCGGAAGGATTGAGTCCGGATTTATTTTATCTAAAAGAGCCGCTGCCACGTGAGCCACAGCTGCCATTCTCACCCAAGCGTATTTCCTTTTTGGAAATTTTACAGTGCCGATGCAGTCGCCGTGGTTATTCTTCACCCCTGCGCTTCCTCTGGGGGCCCATCACTCAGGACCTGGAGGGAACAAAGCTCCAGGTCCAGGTCATGGCCTCATCCCATTGACAATGTCACCTGGACCACCGCTCATGTCACCCCCACCGGGATCACCGTTTGGCACCTTTGGCCCACCCCAGCATCACCATCCCCATCACTCACAACTTTTACTAGCAGCAGCAGCTGCAGCAGCGTATGGCCAACAATGTGCAAGTCTCCTTCATCAACAGCATCCAAGAACGGCGTTACCACCAAATGGAAACTTTGGCTTGAAGGTATGCGCCCTTTCAACTTTTGCGGTGAGAGCATGAGATGGAATTATCATGAGCAGAAAAAAAGTTTTTCCTTTATGCCTTTGCGGTGTTTGAGAAAGGGGAAGATGTGATTGAATTTCGAGATGAAGCTAAAGGTGGATGTGGATGTGACTTACCTTTCCTATTCCTACGCCCCGAGTTTGCAGAGAGCCACCGACCGTGGCTAGTTTTTGAAAAATGGATTTCATATTACTTTTGATTGGGCGATTTCATTGGTCGGGGCATTTTTTTATTGTAAATTGGATCCTGAGTGGATAGTAGGGCTTAGAATATTTGGGGAATAATTCCACCTGTCCTCGTTTGAATGATTTATTTCTAGGATTTTTTGGATTTAACCAAAGGTGATTAAAGCCATGTTTAAGAGTATCAAATGCTGGGAAATGCTGGAAAATGCTGGAAAATGCTGGAATAATTCCTGGACATGCAAAGGATAAACGATTTAATATTGATGAGACATAAAAGGACAGTTTCCTATTGGCAGCACGCGATTTAGTTTCATATGCAAATGACCATAGTACAAAAAGTAGAATTTCAAACAATAATTTTGGACGGATGTGCACATACATAGCAGTGAGCATTGAATTTATATTTTTCCATTTAATTTTCCCATTAGGGTGAATTTGAGGATGAAATTGGACCGAAAATGAGGTGATTATCGGCAGTATTTTTTCAAATTGGTTTTGCGATGATGTTCCTTCGAATGGCGCCGCGGAAAGGTTTTAAGTTGTGGATTTTGGGTCTGCAATATAAAAGGGAGAAATTAGCAATGAATATTGAAGGCTTTTAGTTTTTGGCAGAATTTTATTGATACAAAGGTCGTTGTTTGTAGTTGGCTTTTTGTCAGTGTTGACTCGAGTCAAAAGCCAGTTGACTTGGTCCCTGTCACCGTTCACTTGTGTCGGTTGCGTGTCCCGCTTGTGCTCCTGCATTGAAGGCACATTTGATTATTAATGCATTCGGAAGTGAAATGTTTTGTATAGACGAACACCCTAATATTTTGAAGCTTAAAGATTTCCATATATCAAGAGCCATACTGCGGAAATCCATCTACACCAGTATCCAATTTATTCCACACCACCACACCACTCTTTATAATAATGGATTTTGCATGTTATAAGATATATCCTTGGGATTTCGGATTGGCGTGCCATTGGTTGCAACAATGGTTCTTAATATTCAATCCGGAAAGGAGCTTAGAGCTCCAACACTGTTTGGGGATTGGCTGATGGAGCAGAGCATTGGAAAGGAAATGTCGCCGTAGTTTTTGCCAAGGGAAAGTCAATTTGAGAAGACCGATCGTCGACCTTATAAGCGGATCTTCGTTGACCTGCTTTCCCTGTGTGTTAGCAAAGCTAAAAAGAAAACCTAAGAGCAGCAGATCTGCTCTGGAGAGTGAGCTCTGGGAGAAAGTGGGGTTTTCGGGTTTTCCTTTAGGACTGATTCCGATGGAATGAACTCAGCTTTTACCCAGAAACGAGCTTTGAATTTCTGAAATAGAAATTATATCCGGAAGAAATGAAAGTGCTAGAACAACGTGACACTCAAGCTTATAACGGGAGTGGAGGATCAATAACCGTACCACTCGGAAGATCCTTTTCTTCATTTCTAATTAGGTTTGTTAGCTCGTTATGGTCAGTTTACAACTTCGTTGTCGTTCACTTTCAGCATTACACTGGGATTATTTAGTTCATTTTTATGTCCTTGATTAACTACGGTTGGTCCTGTTACCGGTGGTACTCTGCTAACGCAGAACAACGCGTTTCTCTTTTTGCGGTCAATTCCGCCCAATTTTATCAGTAATGGGGTGTTTTTTTCCAAGTTTTTACAATGGGGAACAAAGAATAGTAAATCCGGTCTAGTTGTAATCTTCTTGTCACACGCTCAATTGAAGGTAGAAAATGGCAAGGTGTGGCTGCANTTTTTTCCAAGTTTTTACAATGGGGAACAAAGAATAGTAAATCCGGTCTAGTTGTAATCTTCTTGTCACACGCTCAATTGAAGGTAGAAAATGGCAAGGTGTGGCTGCAATTATGGCCCAGTCAGTGGGGACAACTCCCATTTTATCCAACTGTTGCTTTTAAATGTGGAAAATTGATTCAAACTGAGGTCAGGGTGAAGCAAATTAGGGATAAAAATTAATAAATAAAAATTATCAAGTTGTTTCGTCAATTCGTTTAGACGATGTGAAAATCAGAAGGGAAATTGCTCTGATTTGATCATCAGACTGCTACAGTTGAGCTCATTCGAGGTTAAATTTAAAGCTTTTGGTATAAAAAAAAATGGAGTTAAATAAACATAACTTTCGTGTCGCCGAGTTAAGCCATTTTAGTGTGTTGATAAGCTAAAGCCCAGAAGCTTCTTTGCGCTCTGACCGTTCTTATTTATTGATCAAAATCTAGGCTTTCTCTGCGGATTTTGTAATCTGGTGTGGACACTGTGTCCCTTGACTGCTAGCTCGTAGCGTTGTAAAGGGACGCCCCTTTACAACGTTTTCCCTCATAAATTCCGTTTTGTAAGTTCCCTCCCTTGAAAGTACCTCTGCCTCTTCCATTTGTTAGATTGGTCTAGGTGATGAAGATGATAAATTGGAGACAAAGTCGATCGTAAACATTGTCATTGTCATTCCCTGTCAGGTTCTACCGGGTAGAGAGAGAGAAAAGTAGGAATTTTTACGGCTTTTCGCCCTCCTGGACAAGATTCCAAGGGACTAAGGAAAGTGGGTCCTGTGGCCTCTTTGGAAAAGGCATCTTCCTCTTCTGCGTTCTGCTGGTGATGTAAGTGACAGGTGGTGAAGGGAGGCGGGGGAGATTTATCCAGACATAAACCAAAGGACAAGGGCCTGGAACCTTGCCTTTAATTCCTGATCGTTTCGCCTATTACATCCTGCATGGTCTCTTTGTTTACCCAAGCGGATCTTGAAGGACGGCGGAGAAAAGAGCCTCAGAGAAAGTGTCGCTCTGAACCCTTTGGAGACACAAACTTCCCTTTTTGAATTTTACGGCTCTGCTGCAATATGCAAAAGAGACCTTGGGCCATTATTATGCACAGTACTCCCAGAACTACTGCCTAGCAAAGAAAGTCTCTTGAGTCAATATAAGTTTGTGTATGAGACTGGATCCAGTTTCCGAGTTTCATTTTCCTGGTTTCTTCAATTTCAACCAGGGTAGATGTGATATTAGTTTCTGGCCTGGGACTCCAAAGCTCCCTGTGGTTACCCAAATCCCTTGGTGTTCCAACCATCCTTGTGGAAAAGTCATCATCGCCACACATAAAAGTAGATACAGTGACGCTGGAAGCTGGAAAACTTCGTCCAGCCTCAATCCCTCAATGGAGCATGAGTGCAGCCATTGTATGCGGAACTGGTACGGCCACAATGAATGGATTCATGCTCCACTATTGATTTCAATGACACACTTTCCAACGGCGGGATTCTCACCGTTGGATTCTATAATGACTCGTTTTGGTTGTGGTAGGGTATAAAACGATAAGGTTTGGGTATTTATGAACAGGTGAAAATACATTATATGTAGTTCTGCTTTCAATCCTATTAGCTAGGGAGTGGATTCTATCTGAAGTCCATTCAGCTTTAAATAACTCTTGACCGCTTCATTTCCAGAGACAGAAAATACAAACTATTTTTATAGTAAAAGAGATATATTCTGGTACTAAAATGCAACTCACAAGTTGTGTCATGTGCTTATTTTATCCCATCGTTACCATATTCTAAAAGCTTTATGGAGAATTTCATAGAGTCCTAAATTATTCTACATTATAACTCGCTAGCTTTTCAAAAAAAAGATGCATCCCTATGGCACATAGTACAGAACTATGTAGGGATTTGAACATAGTACAGAACTATGTAGGGGAACGTAGTACAGAACTATGTAGAGATTTGAACATAGTACAGAACTATGTAGGGATTTGAACATAGTACAGAACTGTGTAGGGGAACGTAGTACAGAACTATGTAGGGATTTGAACATAGTACAGAACTATGTAGGGATTTGAACATAGTACAGAACTATGTAGGGGAACATAGTACAGAACTATGTAGGGATTTGAACATATTGCAGAACTATGTAGGGAAACTTAGTACAGAACTATGTAGAGATTTGAACATAGTACAGAACTATGTAGGGATTTGAACATAGTACAGAACTATGTAGGGGAACATAGTACAGAACTATATAGGGGAACATAGTTCATAGTACAGAACTATGTAGAGATTTGAACATAGTACAGAACTATGTAGGGGAACATAGTACAGAACTATATAGGGGAACATAGTACAGAACTATATAGGGGAACATAGTACAGAACTATATAGGGGAACATAGTACAGAACTATGTAGGGATACGAACATAGTATAGAACTATATAACAATGTAGTTGAATAAGTACTTGCATTAGTTACAAAATTGATCATATTTCATATGCCAGAAAATAGTTGTAATTCCATATTAGTGTATTCCTGTCACGGTGCTGCAAAATAGTTCCAGTCGTACTGATATTTCATTTCCTGTGAGGATGTTTGCCTGAATAACACGGTTTAGAGAGTATGAGGAAGTCTACACTCGTTACTGCGTAATTTCATGGTTTGGGTTAAACTGAAACATTGAGAGTATGTGACCCTGGGGTCAGATCCATAAGCTCTCCTTTCTTCCCTCACTCCCGTAGCAGTGAGCCGTGCGACTTTATTGATATTTGTATGAATTCTTGATGAGGGAAACGGTGTGAGGACAATGTCTCTGTTGGGAGTTTTCCTAAACATTTCATGAGCCACTTAAGTCTGGAAATGCAAACTTTCCTACCCTCCTCTATACTTCAAATAAGACTCTAATTTACGCCAAACCTCTAAATATTTCAATCATGTTTTCATTACAGAAAATTTCCAATAATGCCCACAGAGGAGAATGACAAGTCCTTCCTTTGAAAGAATTTCATAAATTCCGACAGCAGCGTTAATTGAGTTTTGTTGTTCAACTCCACAAACAGTTTGAAGTGGGCAATTAATTAATTCCTTTCTCTGCATCCAAAGTCCGAGTCTGCTGAAGGCTTATAATTTCATGTGTTCTGAATTCAATGTTTTGTTTATTGAATTCAAAACTTCTTTTCAACCGTTTTTAATTACGAGATTCCAATCTGTGACTGCGGTTAATTAAAGTTGAAAGAAGTTTACGTGGATCAGATAAAATCCGGTGAGCAGGAATTGCAAAGTGACTCCTTTGAACTGATGTTTTGGCAGTCCAACTCGAGTTTCCTTTTGTCCTTATGTCTGATTCCATTTCCCCTTTCGAAACTGCTATTAGAAATCGGGATTCTGATTGGTTCCCTTATAATAAATTATTTTTGGAGTCCACTCCTGCGCAGGGCATCATCAATCATTTTCATTTCAAGAGTTGATGATAATGTCCCACTGTCAGTCATCATTCGAAAGAAACACAGACGTCATTTTGGAAAAATCCTGTTGATTGACAATGTATGAATTTGATCTTGTGGCAGGAAGGGGAAGCACTTGTTGGGTAACAATGGAAGTGACATTGGGTGTCATGTCTTGGGACGTGACAATGGACATGCCCTACTCCCGGGCATCATGGCAAGCTGGGAGGTATTTATTCCTTCTCTGTCTTGCCAAATACGTATTTGCAAATGTGCCAAATAAGGATTTCCGCCACCCATTGAGGTTCATGTGGTGTTCCATCGGGCTATTAGTGGTACAGCGGAAAAGTGTCCGCTAGGGAGTGGTCAATTGAAGATTATTATCAGTCATTGACCCAGTTTGACTGCAATTGTGACATTGGAAAAATACAGTTAACTCTTGCCATTGTTAAACACGGCATTCAATCCCCATTGTGTTAAGGCCTGAACAAATCCGAGTCTTTTTTATTTACAAATGGAGAATACGGTTGGCCACGGGTGACGGGGATGTTTATCCAATTATTTTTGGAGCCAGGGAGAATTGAGATGTCGATAAATAATCCGTCTTGTAACCAGGAAAAGAGCCTCTGGAAATGAGGATTTAATTAGCGAATTTCAGTGTTGCACAGCACACTCCGTTGAATCAAAATTGAATCAACCAGGGCCTGCGTCGTTGAGATTTCAAATTCAGCCCAAACTGATTTGGATAATGGAGTTTCAATGAATAGGATCGTTATTGGAGATTCAAGGGACAAACATGTTCCTCCTTTCTTAGAATGTTGCAAAACTGCCAAACTTTTGCATAAAGTAGCACACTGTTTTCATATTTTGCACTACTCGAAAGTTCCAGTCGGAAAACTTCCGTCATTGGCTTTCTCATTATCGACAGAAAGGTGATTGATTGCTTTGTGTGTCGGATGTTTGCAATTTTAAATGAATTTGAACAAACGGAAGGAACGAAAGTATTTTCCAAGTATATGTAGTGTACACAATATGGTTCCTGGATTTGTTATTTGATTAACACAGGGATTTCCTTGTTTGTTTTCAGTTGGATGATGGCGGAGGGGGTCTTATTTGTCCAGTCAAGCGGAAGTCCGCTGGAGAAGATCCGGAACATGCTGTTAGTCGTGAAATTAAAAAGGTAAGATTGGGTCTTGGTAAGCTGGAGTTACTCGAAAGTTCCAGTCGGAAAACTTCCGTCATTGGCTTTCTCATTATCGACAGAAAGGTGATTGATTGCTTTGTGTGTCGGATGTTTGCAATTTTAAATGAATTTGAACAAACGGAAAGAACGAAAGTATTTTCCAAGTGTACACAATATCCTTCCTGGATTTTCTATTTGATTAACACAGGGATTTCCTTGTTTGTTTTCAGTTGGATGATAACGGAGGGGGTCTTATTTGTCCAGTCAAGCGGAAGTCCGCTGGAGAAGATCCGGAACATGCTGTTAGTCGTGAAATTAAAAAGGTAAGATTGGGTCTTGGTAAGCTGGAGTCAAGAAGCCTTGACTTGAGGATTAATAATTCAGAAATGGTTTAAAATCCTCGTTCTGTTTTGTTTAATTAAATAGAACAAAGGAATGTGGAAGTTTATGAAAAATTTGTTACAACGAGTCTTGAGTCTTCATTGTCATCTCCGTTTTATTTGCAAAGTTTTACTTGCCAAGGGCCAGGACCTTTCCGATAGAGCAGAAAATGAGAATTTGATGATAATACGCGGCTATGTGATTTCCCGGCTTGCTCTTTGTATATTTAGATGGGGATTGTTTGTTTTCTGATGAGGTTGATTGGCTGTTTTTTGACCCTTCAATAGCAGCCGATGCTTCAATAAATTGAAGGGATTCTTCAATGTTGTCTTATGATGGCTCTTGACAGTGGGAGTTGAACTTTCTTTAATTTAATAGACCAACAAAGGCCCGTTGTAATTTGATTTTCTTATTTTTCTTGGTCATGTTGTTCCTGGAATGGGAGGAGATAGAGCCATAGGGCCAAGAGTAAGAGTCTGGATATTTTGAAACTATAATGGAGTTTTGTTCCAATTTAACTTTTAAACTGTCCCGCCTGGGGATGGGCGCAGGTAGTAGGGGAGAAAGCAAATTAAACTTCTTTTTCTTCTGTTTTCATTACACAATGGGAAAGTCAAAATAATGAATGGCCAAGTGGATCCAACGAACCGGAAGGAAGTTCCCAAGGCGCCATTTTAACTTTCGGAAATTTGAGAACGAACGCATAATTTCAAATGAATAATTTATGGAATCAAGCGAAGCCCTAAAGGAAAGTGTGGAGTTTTAGAAATTCCGGGGAAGCGCAAAAGCCAAGAGCCATGTGGGAAATCATTTTTTTTTTCAACATGTAACCCATGTTTTTATTTTCAGAGTTTCATTGCCCATTGTCCTTATCCCATTAGCCTTGTTTGTGTGACAAAGGAGTCACTAATTAAATTAAGAAAATCTTCCCTCCTGGCCAGATGACGGAAGAGCGGAGAGGGACGTGTTGGAATTAAAGGTTTCGTAAAATCAGAGGCCGCAAGACATTTGAATCCTTGCATACCATTATAGCTATATAAGAGGCACAATTCCATTTTGGAATTGTCTTGGAGAGATTACAATGGAGGAAAAAGCCAATTAAAATACCTCCAAGATTTTAGTCCTAGTGGATTTGGCATCTTGGATTTGGCACACACGTGCAAAAATATTTCCTGTAGACAATGTCCTTTTAAATTAAGATTCCATGAAAGCAAATGAAGGGAATCGGATTTTATGCCACTGCGGATTCACTGGCAACGTCTTATTTCTTTTAAAGATTTATATTTTAGATGTAAAGTGATCTCCTCTGTCTACTGCAAATCCGCCCATTGTCCTTTCCCCCTCCGGTATGCTTCAATGCTTCACCCGAAAACTTATTTTTAGCTATGCTAAGGCTTGTATCATGTCAGAATGAGGTTGCTCTTTGACCTGACAGCTTAAGGAGTGGATTCACATCCATCTTGATTGAAGGACAAAGCACTTCGGATTCAATTGAGGTATTAAATGCACTAGACGAAAACAGACACATCCTTCCTGCAATACTCAAATTTTTTTGGCAAATAGCAGAAATAAGCCTTTTGTACTATCATAAAAGACATTCACACGCTTGCGTAAAGTACAAAAAATCGAATCCTTTCTTTGATTGATTTGGAACTAAAGTCCAAGTCGGCTATTCATCTCTCTTGAGTGTTTTATGTGGCAGGCGCCAACTTAATTTCAAGATTGCTAAGTTGCAGAAATTGCTTTGTTACATAAGTTGATGTTTGCGAAAAGAATGTTGTGTCTACAGTCCCGTCATGTCTCTTTTCTGCAGTGTTTGAAGTTGAATTTTGAATGAGGATTGTAATGATGAACTGGTGGTGGTTTGTTTTATGTCTCATTTAATGGAAGAAAAGCGACGATAATGGTCCTTATTTAGTCTCTGGTTTTGTAAAGTTTTGATTAAAGTTGGAGCGGAAGGAGGTCGGAGGTCGTTCCGCCTCGGTGACAGCATGACTCCTTAGTATTGAAGATGTGCAAACTGCGCTACCATGTCAGAATCAGAGATGATCGTGGAATATTGTCTCCGTGGAGACAATACAAATGTCTGACGTCGTCTCTGAACCTCAATTCATCTTGCTCCAGGAACTTGATACAATGGCCATTTCGTATATTTGAATTCGCGGTGGATTCTATTGTTGCCAAAAGGCTTTACGTCAACCAGTCCCTTACCTTTTGTTTCATTGTAAAAGCCAAGTCGAATCCGATTTGTGATAAGAGGCTTAAGCTCCCTTGGTGGTTTCATTGGAAACGAGGTCTTTAATATAGCGATTAATACTCCAAAACCCCACCATTGGAATAAATCAAAAGTCGAGTCGAGTTTCGTTTGATTGATCCATGAGATGTAAATAATGATGGCAGTTTTTAGTATAATATTGAAACCCTTCTTAATAAGTGTTTGGGAGAATGATTTATGATCTGGTTTGATTTCTCTCTTTCCTTTTGTAAATGGAATTAAAAGGAGTAATTGAAGAGGAAGTAATCGGATTGGTTCTTAATTCCTCTTGGATTCCGTTTCCACCGGAGGAGAAAGTTTTTCTCCAGCATTGAGGAGATTAAGTGTGGAAATGGAGTTTTCCTGTGGAGGCAAAGCCCTCGGTTCCTTCTTCTAGTAGGAGTTATTTTCTTTTTGTGTCTTCTTTCCATTGTCCTTGTCCCATGAATTCATTGTCTGGAAACGACTAATGAAAAGGAAGACTGGTTATATAAACTTTTCCATTACCTTCCCCCCTCCTTGGGAAAGAAAGTTGAGACTTTTCACCTGGGGAGAGGCCTACCTGGAACCTTCTTATAAGAAGCATAAACTCTACATTAAGTTACGTCCCTCGGCATCATTTTCATATGTTTGTTGTCTGTTTTCTTGGAATGTGACTTTCTCCTTTAGTCCTTTCATCCTTGGAGTGAAAGTGAGTCTCCAGGGAACCCTGTGGTTGGGAAATGGTTAAGAATTAAGAACAGACTCGAATATTTCTTCCTTATATGAACTCTAGAAAAAGGGATAGAAGGCCCTTGACATCTCACCTTTGTCATCCAGTCCCTGGGGAAAATGAACCTTTGGAAAAGTTCCAAAAGTTCCAATGATTCCTCCTACTATATAGCTCCAGGCTCGGGCTTCGAATCCAGGAAAAGTTTCGAATCTAGTGGGTTTAACAATGGGCGTCAAAATTTCATTTACGGTTTCAATTTCCGTGCTGGCTCGAGATTGCGAGTCGAGAAGGGTATGATAGTGTCATAAATGGCGGAAGTTTGATGGTTTTGAAACTTCCCGGTGTAAAGAAATAAAATTCCTGGGTGCGCCAGCAACAGGTATTTCTTATCTCCTTGGGCCGTGCGCGTCTCTTTTGATAAGAAAAGGTGTCTGCATCAGTTTCCAGAAATTCCACAAAGCCTCGGCGCTAGTGAAAGGCGCTAAGAGAGAAAGTTGGCGCTTATAAACCTTGGAAAAAGTTGAGTGTTGATCCAAGGTGTATTTTGTGATGGATGATGGAAGTTCTTTTGAGCTTGTTAATGTTTTCTTGCATAAGATTTAAGTTTAGTTGTTACTTTTTTTCTAAATCCCTAACGAAGGTTGGAATAACCAAGTTTCAAACTAATACGTTCTCCTTGCTTATATAAAGTGGGTGTTTATTCCAAGGGAATTTGATTCATTAGTAGTCGACATGTTTTCCTTGAGTCCAATTTACTGCTTCCATGTTGATGGAGAAAGTTTAAGTTTCTCCGCCTAGTCCTAGTGGATACACGTATCGAGGGATTTGGCATCCAAGAGAGAGACTTTAGACTTTAGACTTCAGCGCTAATTTAAAAGCATCAACTTTGATGAATATTTATTAGTTTAGTTTTACACATAAACAGGAGGGGGGAGGGAGGGGGGCTTTTCAGAAACAAATCCTTGGCCTTTTGATCTCTAATCCGAACCACTCATCTCCAGGAGCATCCCATAATGCTCCAAAATAAGACCAAAGGGGCCCACTTAAGGTTGAATCTGGTTGAACATAAGACTCTTTGTTATTAAAATTTCATCCTTGAAACCCAAATTGAATATTGAATTATTCATCTTTACAACTGGAGGATTGATTTCTATTTTATGTATTTCCAGGCGAAATTGGAGACCAAGGCACTCAAGGCTAAGCGCCCTGGATTCACAGATGAGCGATACAATGAGACTTCCTACTACGTAGAGAACGGTAAGAACTTACTTTGGATTAATTCCAGATTAATTCACAAGGGCTAATTAAATCTTAATGAAAGTTGATGTGCTTTCCTTTTAATTAAGGCCGGATTAATTTAGGCATTTTGACTTTTTGACATTTTTGACATTTTGACCCGATTTGGGTCAATTAAGTGCCTAAGAAGCCTACTAAATTCCCCTTTTCGATACTATAAAGCCTTTTACCACGTGATTTACATCAGAACTACAGGAGTTTGGCCACAAAACCAGGACAATTGGAATGGAATATTTAAAGTCTTCCATTCCAAGCTTTGAAATTGATTACTATGCTGAGCTTTATGTGTTGGAAATCAGTCGTTCGGGCTTCGTCATAATCTCGAATACGAATATGCCGAATACGCCCTAATGCGGCATATGTAATAAGCACATTGCGGTAGGCAATTCGATGTTTTATTACGATTAAAAATACTATAAATGGCTTCAAAAAAGTTAAAGGCTGCGTTTCTGTTAGGTTAGGGTTTTAGTTACCTTGCCTCATATGGTATATGGTGTAGTTTAATTAAAATTTAAGCGCTACGAGCGCTACATTCCAAGTTAATTATTCCTATGGCTTAGGTTTTAACTCCGATTGCGTTATTGGTTCTTCCTCCCCAGATAGAGACAGTATGGAGTTAAATTGAAGTTGATTGATGCTTAAGGTTTTTAGTTCACCTGGTCTCCCCTTTAGTTTCAATGGTTGTTTTGTGTGTTTAATGAGGGATTAGGTTCTATTAAATCTCTCCTGTGTGACCATACCCCTAACTTTCTCCATTTCCTCCATCTGTCCTCTGCTGGAGCTTCCTGGAGTATAGGAATGGAAAGAGCGCATTAGTGGTAATGGCCAAAGAAGAAGCATGTGGGACATTGATCTAGCACTAAAGCCGCTTAAGTCCAAAGCCCATGACTCCAAGTGTGGGAAATTTTGGAGGAAGTGGAGGAGAAAGGATATGGTGAAAGTGGATGAATTGCCTTTTTTCCCCAGTGGATCTGAAGACGCGGTCCTATAGTCCGGTGTGTGGTCATTCTGACCACCCAAGGTCATTTTCTGGTCTCTTTGAAGTCACTCCTAAATGGATTTGTCCTCGTCATCTTTTCATTTGAAGTTACGTGTGCCTTCCGAGTCGGAATGAATTAGTAGTCAGTTGGATGGATTTCACGGTTGAGAGTTTTGTTTAATCGCGTTTGAATATGTGCTAATTCTCAGAATTTTGGAAGTGAATCCTCATTCGAATCGTAACGTTTATTTTGAAAGCTGTTGAATGAGGTCGTTTAGATATTTGCGGTTCCCTCATTAGTCTATAGCCTTCGAACTTTTAATATCTTCTGTTTTGCAATAAAGTTTTCAATTGAATGGAGAAAGTTGTGTCCATTGTCACTCTTCATCTCCCCATAATGAGAATTTAGGAGACAGCTTGTGTCCCCCCGAAGGAACAAATAAGCTTCCTTCCTTCCTCTTTATTTTATTAAATTTCATTTTCCATTGGACTGGAGATGAAGATTTTTCTGCTTTGGAGATTTCCAGGAGTGGTGGTGTTTCTGATTAGGGTTTAGCCTCCCGTAAAGGAAACCCACCGGTGCTTTTGTTTCTGTCTCTGAAGGAAAAGACTTTCACTATCTCTGTTGTCTTTTTTTGCGAAATTGCCAAATTGAGTTGTTGCTTCCCAACCACTGTTAGGGTTTACAGTAACACTTGGCAAGTTGGACTGCAATTTCGGTAGATGAGGAATAATACCTGAAATACGAAACCCCATTTATAATCCTTAAGACAGAGCCCAAGCTCCTCATATTTTTTTTTATATTTATGCTTTCCAACCATGTCACCCTCCTCATCTCCCTTCTTTTAATTTATTACTGCTCTTGGCCAAAAATTTTGCTGCAAAGCTACAAAGAAACTACAAAGCTCTTAGTTGCAGGGCACACTTTTTGTTTTCCAATTACACTTTATCCCTTAGTTGTTTATCAGTTTCTCCTCTTAAGTTTTGCTTATTATTAATTCCGAAAGTTCCTTTTGAGAGGATTGGGAAGAGAGAGATCACTATATATTCTTTGGCTGAAGCTTATTTTTTCTTTATGAGAGTTTTTACGGCTACTCGTAATGTTGTTTATGAGTCCCAAAGGAAGCTAATGGAACACACAAGGATAAAAATAACGACAGAGTTCTTCTCTCTTTTGTTCTAAAATGATCCTAACGATGTTATTTGTAACGCTGGAATTCACGTGTTGGAAAGTTTGTCAATTCCCACGAATCAGGTAGGCCGGATTTCTTGGAGTTTATAATGAAATTCCAGAGGTGAAAGTTGCCAGACTAGACTTTGGAATTTGGAAGGTTTTGGAAAATTATCATGTGCGAGGAGAGCTAAAATGAAACCACTCTTCCGTGAAGTTGAAGGATGTCATCATATTCCGAATATGAGAGATAGAAAGTATTTCCACCTTTTCATGAAATTGGAATTTGGGAGGAAAACCCTTTTGAGATTTCCAAATTCAACAAAATTGAAGTTGACGTGATGTCTGTGTGCTTCGCTTTCTCCTATGCCAACTTTCACTTTGGCAAATTGGGATTTTATGAGTAGGTTATGGCATACGGCAGGGTGATATATGAACACTCCTGTGTTTCAAGTGCTACGAGATGGAAAATCAAGTATGAATTGTTGACCTCTGACCCTTGGTATGGACTGTTTAGATTTCTAGAAAGTTCTTGTGCTTCACTTTTCAAGCCCCAGTTGGAAAGAGCTCTTTAGAGTTGAATTGTTAATGATAATAATTGTTAATTCATAAGGTTCCCTTCTATATAAAGGACACGTGCAGAGCTAATTAAGAGTTGATGATTTCGTCAGATGGACGAATGCATTAAGGAAAGCGGTAGGGAAAGTATGCATTTTTAATTAAAGGAAATAGCTTTTACCCCCCAGTGAAAGTGAGGATCTGTTGCTTATCGATTTTCTTTAAAAAAGTATCCGACTCTAAACAAAATCCAGAGTCCATTGTTTCCTTCTTTTTTTAGACTTTACCGAAAGAATCAAAGACTACTTAAACTTTAGGAATTCTACTCTACTCTCTACAAAAGGAGACTTTTGCTGTGTATAAGAGGATAAAAAGTTTGCTCTGGGATTTCAATGATGCTCGCCGTATAATTTTATGAGAAGAACCAACAACTCCGTTTTATTGGAGATCGATTGGAGTCTCTCTGTGTGTCTGCTGGGCTACAATTTAACTTTTCCCTGTGTATTATAAAAGAAAAAGTTTTTTATGATTTTCCAAACCTCGTTTCTAAGCTATTGCGGTGAGGCCACGTGACTTTGAATGGAAAGTAGAAATTATGAACGTCGTTTGGTTCCCAAGATGAGGACAATGTCGTTACATTACTCTGCGAAGCTAATCGACATCAATTTGGAATTGGTGTCAAAGGAACTTTATTTGCAATTTTGACAGTCTGAATTATTTTCTGATTTTCAGGTCTCCGTAAGGTGTACCCTTACTACTTTACTTTCACCACGTTCACCAAGGGACGGTGGGTAGGGGAGAAAATACTGGACGTATTTGCTAGAGAATTTCGTGCACACCCCGTCGAGGAATATGTAAGTCCAGAAAATACATTTTCAGCTTAAAAACTAAAGTGAAGAACCGAGTGACCTTAAAATTGACCATCATGACCTTGGCGTTTTGTTAGTTTTTCGAAGGTTTTGAAATGCTTTTAGTCCTATAAGACCACTTTACGGGCCTTTTTTTTCGCTTTTTGCACTGACCCTTTTATAATATAGTAATAATGTCAAAGTTTAAAAAGTTTTTTCACTCTGAAAACTTTCACTTTCCGCTTATAATTTTTTCCCGTCAAAATGAAAGCTTCGGCACTTAACCTTTGGGCTTTTTTATTAATATTTTTCCCCCAATCTCTCAAAGTCTAATAATTTTTTTTTTCCATTTCGACTCGGTTGATGAGACGTGCTGAATTTTTGTGATCATGACGGAAATGAAGGATACCGTTTGAAGTGCAGTGAATTCCAAATGAATTTGGTGCATGGCATACTTTCTATGTACAAATATTTGCTCCTTTACCTTCAGTTTTAGATGAGAAGTTAGGTTTACTTTTTGAAATATTTAGAATGCAAAATACGTCAAGGAAATACGTCCTTTTTCGACAGTTTTTAAGTATAAATGGCTTTGTTTAACTATTAGGTTTAGTTTATTTAGGTTTAACTCTTATGTAAAACTTAGAGCTTGTAATTTCTTGTAGTTTAGTGCTAATTGACCACCCTTGATGCTCTTCTTGACTTTAATTTGATTTGACAAAGTGTTAATTTTCCGAAACTGCTTTTTGACTATCGCAGGAGCGGTGTATCAAGAGCGGTACGCTCACGGTCAACTACACCAAAGTCGACACGGACTATCGACTCAAGCATAATGACTTACTTGCTAATATTGTTCATAGGTAAAGTTATTCCATTTCATTATATATTGTCAATAATCCTTTTGCTTCATAACTCAAATCAAAATGCCAAGTTTCGATTTCGGATGAGCTGTAGCTTTGTTGTGACATCCAACCCATTTGTTTTATAGGCATGAAGTCCCTGTGACTGCTGATTCCATTGAGGTCATTTACCAGGACGAGGATCTGGTGGTGGTGAACAAACCAGCATCGATACCCGTAAGTATTTCTCCCTTTTGAAAAGGAAATTCCCTATTATTTGCGTAATCGTATTTGCACAAGAGGAGAATTTTGAAGTTGACAGGTGGGCCTTCCTCCTTCCTGTTTGAGCCCTTTGAACTCTCATTTCCTCCCGATCAATGATATGCCCGGGTACTTTCATGTTTGTTTGACGATGATGAAGGATACACGGATGTTGACATTAGGATTTACTCCAAAACGAGAGCCCTTCACTCATTTTTCATATTTGAAACTTTTCCGCTTGATTCTGCAAAGGGAAGGATGACACGTTCCTCATGTCGTACTGATTTCCGTTAGTTTTTGGAATAGAATTTTGACAGTTTCCAAAAGTCTTGTTTTCTAAAGTAACTTTTTGAACTGGAGAAGGAAGCTTCCCTTGTTCTGCAGGAAGTCTGGAGGGACTAAAAATAAACAGAGAGAGAGAGAGAGAGATGAAGGAAAGCACTTTCTCCGTTTTTCAATTTGAATGTCAATGGAAGTTGAAGGTTTCAAGGAATACGTGTGGTGGGAGGTGTTTTCCACCTCGTTCATCAATTTCAAGCAAGGGTTTAACAGCGTGCTGGCATTGACAGACGGAAAAGGATGAACAAAGGTCATTAAGAAAGGATAATGGCGATGAATGAGTGACGCTTTGAACACCGCGTTAATGGCGTCAAACGCCGTTTTGGCAAAGAAAAGTCGTGAGTTGCTTTTCGATTTTTTAGTGTGCAGAATTTCCATGTTATTAGTATGATGGAGGTGTGAAAAAATTAAAGGATTTATTAATGGCGTCGTCGTGGATAATGAATCATATTCCTCTCTACAAGACAACTAGGGTTCTAATTATCTCCTTTTTGGCTAGCAGTTTCAATTAACACTTTCGGTTCGGATTATTCCAAATTCACACTTAAATAAAACCTTCTCCGACCGCTTCACCACTGGCCACGGCCGAAGCACACACTTGAATCCTAAGCTCTTGTTGTGCTTGCTTTGCACTTTGTTTTATAGTGTTTGTGAAACTCCACACTTTGGCAAAGATAGATTTGAAGTATACTTGAACTCAAAGGATGAAGCGCACCCTTGCTCTTTCGTAACTTGATAATAAAGTTCAGCAGAGGGATGGATTTGCGTCCTTTTGGCCTCCTGAAGTTATGCTTCCATGAAGTTTACAAAAGGATTAGTATTACGATTAGTTTGTCGTTTGGGCAGTGGTAGACAGGAGAGATAAGACCGCTGTCAAACACTGACAGCCACAGCAGGGCCTTTGAATTGAAAATTATTGTCTTCGTCAGAGGACAGCGGTGATTGGGCAGTGTTTGGTTCGTTAATTCCCCTGTCCGTCGGGCCTGACACACAAGGAACTCTAATTGGACTTTTACGCCGGTCCATCTAAACCGATTCACCAAGGATTTCAAGACCTGCTTCTCGCCCTGCCAGAAACTGCAGTGTCACCCGCGTGAAATTGAACTTTCACGATTTTAAAACAGAGCTCTGTCACCACACCAGTAGAAAATATTTTTTAATAACTTGTCAGAGGCCGGAGGAGAAGGCGTTAGTCAATGCACACCGCACCATTCGTCATCCACATTACAAGCTCCGTGTATTTCTGCTCCGACAGAACGTTATTTGCTATCAAATTCGCGAGTGGATTTTCATGTGTGAGAAAAGTAGCAGACATGATTTTATATTTTATAAACTACAAGGAGGACGGGCTGCTTCTGTCACAAATCCATTCCAGCCGTTTTATATTTGGAATGCTTTTAGAAGGAGGATGATGCTTTTTCCTTTTGTTGTTTTTTCTTTACCCGGGCTTCGGTTTCTTGGATTGGAACCAATTTAGAAAAAGGAAGCCAGAAGCTGACGACGACAGAAAGACAATGGGCTTTAGTCCCATGCTCCTTGTTCCTTGCTCATATAATTTCAGATTGCCTTGTAAATATGGAATCACCTCATTAAGACTATGGGGGAATTAAAGTGGTTTCACATGTGGTGAATTGTCGCCATTACTCTCGGCTGTGACACAATGTGAAGCGGAGTTAAAAACGTATAGAGGAAGGACAAAAACATCCGTCTTTGCCAGCAGGAGGATTAGATTGGCCACAGAGTCTCGAAATCTGGTCTTTGTTTCGTGTAGCTGATTGGAAACGAAGTTTGACGTTAATTAATTAATTATATTGGAAAGGGGAAACTGCGTTGAAGCTGATAAATGTGTTGGCTGAGCACACGGCGCGAAGAATGCGGAAAGCTCCATTGCAAAACTCCAAATCCCGTTGTCCCGTTCTTCCCTGCTGTGCTCTGCTAAAGGTAGTTTTCCAGCAGCGCTCGGGCCTAATTGAATTTCGATTAGAGCCTATATACTGATTGAATTTTTGTATTTTTTCTTCCCCAGGTTCATCCCTGCGGTCGTTATCGTCACAACACTGTCGTCTTTATCCTTGCAAAGGAGCACCAGCTCAAGAACCTTCGCACAATCCACCGTCTCGACAGACTCACATCAGGCCTCCTCTTGTTCGGAAAAAGTCCAAAGAAAGCCCGTGAAATGGAGCACCAAATCCGGAACCGTCTCGTGCAGAAGGAGTACGTCTGCAGGGTCGAAGGAGATTTCCCAGAGTAAGGGAAATTTTATATTCCCACACGGTGCGGTGAGAAAACCACGGTGTGGAGTGAAACTAGATGCGAAGCTCCTCCTCCTCATCCAATTGACCTAACGAGACAGCTTGGCTTCGAGTTTAGTCTTGAAATACTCGTGTGACCTATGGGAGTGGACATGTGGCTCATTAGACGAGTAATGCACCCTGGGATTTGAACTTTCCCGGGCTTTTTCCTTAATTGAGTAACCAGTATATGGACCATTTCCTCTCTGCAGTCAGCTTTATTGCGTAAAGTAGATTCTGCGTAGAGTCCCTTAACTTTCTGTTCTGATTTGTATTTAAGTAGAGTGGTGGAGCTGTCAGACTAAGCAATTCCAGGATGGAGAGGTTCAATTAACTAAATGTGTTTTAAAGCTAATTGGACAAGGGAATGGAAAGTGGTTTTGTAAAAGGGGAAACGAGAAGTGTGTTGTAAAAGTTCATTTTTCATTTTTTCTTTCCAGCGGAGAGATCGAGTGTCTGGAGCCCATTGAAGTGGTGAGCTACAAGATCGGAGTCTGCAAAGTTTCCAAGGACGGTAAAGACTGTCGCACAGTTTTCAAGAAATTGAGCTTCAATGGGAAAACGAGTGTGGTGATTGCACGACCAAGAACAGGCCGGATGCATCAGATTCGGGTTCATCTCCAGTTTCTCGGTGAGGAGGAGCAAACGACTGAAAAGACAGACTCAAAGATGATGAAAATGTCACTCATGTCACCTTCTGATTGTGCTCGTTTCTATATGCGTAAAAGAGTCACAAGAGACGACTCAAGTTTTAGCATGTATGATTGATGCTCCCCCGCCCGTAACTTCAAGCTGTCGCTTTCAACTTTCCTCAAGTTCCTCCATTTCTCTAAAGGAAAGATAATGCACGTTATAATCAATGCAGTGCAGAGCTTAGGATATATTTCATTTCCGCAAAGACGCAATTTGTCCAGTGTTTGTAAGCCGTGTTCATATACGCAATGCGGATCCTGTACAATCGCTGGATATTCATCTCACTCTTTTTCCTCCCTCGGGTTTTTTCTCCTCCACGGGAGAAAAAACCCGAGAAAGTTCTCTCTGAAAGTTTGTAAAAGTACATTTGTAAAGGAGCTTTCGGGGTTAGGCCATTGTTTGGCTGGTGGAGTGATTGATGAATTGAAGGCCGTGGTGGGACTCGTAATTGAAGCCACAAACACCCAGAATCTAAGACGAGAGTTCTTTGCTCTGATTTTTCATCTGTTCTTGTCTATTATATTTCCAGGCTATCCGATCGTGAATGATCCACTGTACAACCACCCTGTTTTCGGTCCAGAGAAAGGGAAAGGTGGATTAACTGGGAAGAGTGACGAGGCCTTGATTGCTGAGCTCATTTCCATTCACAATGCTGAGAACTGGCTGGGTATTGAAGGAGAAGAGGCGGGTGGTCCAGCGGGTGTTGATTTTTTCGGGCCATCACTCCCGCTCCCACCCCACCTCAGCACGGAGGCACCCAATCTGGATTCTTCCGGACCAACAAGCAGTGCCGAAGCAATGCTGGGTGATTTGAATCGTGATATGAATGGGACAATCAGAGTCGAAGAAAAAGAAGAAGTCAAGAGGAGCTCAACAATAGACGAAGGAGTTGGTGGAGCTCCCGGGAGTTTTGGAAAGGCAGACGATGAGAATGGCGACGAGACGGAGAAAGGACTTCCGCTTCCTTCTCCTCAAGTGCTAATGACAATGAGCAGTGGGAAGGTAACCGTGGGGACACAGACGTCAGAGGAAGAGTCAAGTAGCACTACGACCAATTCAGTAGGAGTGACAGCAGCGGCGGCGGGACCTAGCAGTAGTCCAGTCCTTGAGGACAGTCCTTCTCCATTGAATTCCAATGCGGAGACGGCCTTTAGAACTGAGCCGTTGAGCACTGACCCCCACTGTTACGAGTGTAAAGTAAAGTATAGAGACCCCAAGCCCAAGGATCTCGTGATGTACCTCCACGCCCTTAGCTACCGCGTAAGTTTCCTGAAACTTTGGAAATTAGAGACCTTCAATCATGAAATCTAATAACCATTAGTAGAGTTAATGAAAAGGAACTTTCTTTTATATATAGGGACCTGGTTGGTGCTACGAGACCAAACATCCCGCATGGGCAGACGCTGATTGGACAGAGGGAGAACAGAGTTCGTAATTTGATGATGAAAAACGAACGGTTTCATTTCTAACTCTACACACATGATGTTGTTGTGGAGATTCCACTTTTCATCAAGGAGCAGGAAGTTCTAGACTACTCAACTTCCGCAGGAAAAAAGGATTGGTGATTGACCAACTTTTTCCTTTAGACATGCCCGGCTCCCTCCGAAACTGGGATTTTTCCTTTTCCTGAAAGTTAACTTTCTTTGCTGTAATTTAAGGGCAGCATAATACACTCTCATTCCGAAGTGATACAAAAATATTTACAACAAAAATTAGCTTTTATTCGTTGAAATCTTCCCTTTTAAATGTAATTAGTTTAAACATATCCAGCAGAACTTTAGAATCAAAAAATTATATTAAAATAATCGCCCTTTTGTTAATTTAATCGGACTGTGACTTGAGCTCATGATTTGCCAAAACATTTTTTGCAAATGTGATGTAGTCTTACAATTATCTACAAGAAGGCAAAGGAAAATTGTTTGTAGTTAACTAACGAGTCCAATTAAGGTGCTCTTCTATAAATTTCATTTTGTATAGAAAATATTACAAGTTTTACCTTGCCGGCCAAGGGTTAGAACCAAGGCCGTTTATAAGTTTAAACTTTAAAAACTGATTCATTGTTCAAGAACTTTTCTTGAGTGTGTCGACTCCTCGACTTTCTTTAGAATTAAGAAAAATGAGAGTTTTATATTCCTTATTCTTCTGATTGTTCCCTGCGTATATTTATAATGATAAGACCGTCGACACATCCATCTCTCACACACAAAAAGACAGTTTAGAATGAATAAAGAAAGTAGATAAAAGAATGGGGGAAAGCACGTTCCAACTATAGACAGTTGAGCAGAGATTTATGGATCAGAAGAGGATGACGTTGGAACCATCCTTCAAGTCCCGCTTTCTCCAACCTAATAAAAAGACAATAAAACCGTCTTTCCTTTTATACCAAATCTCTCCAATGATCAGAAGAGGATGACGTTGGAACCATCCTTCAAGTCCCGCTTTCTCCAACCTAATAAAAAGACAATAAAACCGTCTTTCCTTTTATACCAAATCTCTCAAAAAATGGAAAACTGGGAAGTTTCACACCTTGCTTAGCTTACAAACTTCCTCCAGGAGGGCCGGGGTTTTCTGGAAATCAAAAGGGTGGATGAGTTTTGAGCAAGATCTTTGACTGAATGTTCAAACGACTGTCTTACCATGTCTTTGTAAATTGCACGACAACTACTTCCTCCAGGAGGGCCGGGGTTTTCTGGAAATCAAAAGGGTGGATGAGTTTTGGGCAAGATCTTTGACTGAATGTTCAAACGACTGTCTTACCATGTCTTTGTAAATTGCACGACAACCGTAGCAAAAGTCAACGACGTCCGTCTTTACACTGTCGCCGCCATCCAGCCCACGCTGGAATAAACATGAATTTGATGTGATAAGGAGTCTCTTTGCTTGTGTGAATTATTGATGTTAGCAATTCGTAGACACAGCAAGGGGTAAAAAGCCTATTAGTCTTTATATGGAGACTTCAAAAGAATTTCAACAAGTAGGTTTCGCACACCTACGAAAGGCTAAAATTTTTATGTCTTCAAATAAAAGGAAGGGAGGGAAATTATTGGAGCATTAAGAGCATAGGGCGGGTCTAACAAGAAGAAGAATGCCACAGTGCAGTGCAAAATCCCATGGTCACAGGGCAATTTCCTTTTGGCGCAATTTCTATATATATATTTCCAAGTATCTTGGGCATGGAAGATATAATTCGGTCATATGCCCTCCACGCGCCGTGTATTTGCACAGGCAGGATCTAACGGCGTCTCCCATATGCTTGGAAACGGGGTTTTTATTGGAGTTGATGGTTGAGGATATTCAATTGGGACCTTACTGAATGAGGGAATATTCCTTGAATAAGTTATAAGCATACCTGGCAAAGTTTGCACTTTTTCACTTGGCTGGAGTCAGAAGGGTCTTCACTGGAGGGCTGGAGCTTTGCCCCGATCCGCGTCAGCGTTGGAACCGTTCCAGGGTAATCCCGTTGAAGTGTTACAATAAATTCTTCACACTGACGCCTAATGGAATCAATCCTCTTCTTACTCTGGAATTGAATGGGAAAAAAGATACACTTTAGAATGGTGAACAGAAAACTTGTTGCTAGTAGAATTGTACAACTTGAAATATATACAGTACAAAGCAATTTCAAATCCAATCAGAACACTCATCAGAACCCAGTTTAAAATAAAATTGGAAATTCAAGGGAGAAAAGCTATTGAGAAAAAGGGAGCTCAGCCATTGGTGTATTGACTATAGAGCAGAGATTCCTTCCAGTAGGAGTCACAACGTGTTGAGTTATGGGAGTATTTTGGCCGTAATCGTGTAAGTGTCACTCATTTCTGATGACAGGGCACTTTAAAAGACCCCGTGTGCACTTAGCGTGCTAAACAGGAGAGAAGAACGAGACGCGGCGGTGTGCGGAGTAGTGTGTCTTATGGAAATCGATTTCGTCTATATGGTAAACGATCATAAATCAAGTACCTCCTTGTCAATCGCTCCTGAGTTGGTGCTCTCTTGGGCGCTCAGGTAGTCTCGTAAATCATCAGTTGAGAGGTCCATCAGTGGCCGACTTAAATCAACGCCCTCAAACCGCGTTACAAGGCTCTGGAGAAAAGTTACAACGCTGATGTAAGCAAGGCTGCGTGTGGTTCTTTCCTGGAGAAAGTTTTCTAATGAACCTTACCATTTGTTCTGCCAGCTGCTCACCTCTTCCGGTTGACATGATGGAAAACATATTCACGGCCATGCAAGTCTGGTCTTCTGGAAGGAGGACTTTCTCCAGATTCAGCTCACTGGCCACAGCCACGAGCAGACGCTGACTGTGAAATTAGAAAATCATTAATTATTCATGTCTAACCTTTACCTGGAACTTTAGGCTTTAAAAAGTTTTAAATGGTGACATTAAGAAGATCCAAAAGGTGATTATTTAAATTCATGTTATCGAAACTTGTTACATTCTCAACTAACCGGAGGCATTGGAGTAAGTCAATACGAGAAGTCTTTGACTTGAGACTGAGAAGAATGAGCCCAAGTTTCTCCCGTCCTTGGATATCCAGAGGGAGAGAGTTTTCCAAACTTCGATCACTTTCCGCCGTCCTCTTTTGATCTCTAATCTCGTTCCAGAAGACAAAGTTCTTATGAGGGGAAGTAGTCGATGAAGGTTGCTCCTGCGGTGGAAATAAACTCTTTTCCAAACTCGTAATGACGAGAGGGAATGGGAAATGAAGAGGTAACTTTCCTCTCGTCTCGTCTAACCAACTTTCAAGGAAGTTGATGGTCTCATTATTCCCATTTCCAGAAACTACTTTCCCGTCATCAGTTACGCCGCCGTCTGAAAAGAAATCAGAGCATGCCGGAAATGAAATAATCTCAGAATGTGTTGCTTTCACGGAATACTGGCAGCAACACACAAAGGTATCCAGATAAAACAAACCTATTGGAATTTCATATCATTCCCATTTCCTTACCGAGGATGTGAAGGATTGCAAAGGAAAATGGAAACGCGAGCTTCCCGAGACGCTCGGCATATTGAGCTTCCCAACCATCGAGGTGGAAAGCAATGGTATCCCGAACGAGCATGAGTAAGGCCTTGGCAGCTCTGGAGCCGTCATAGAAAATCAACACATTTTCCCTTGGATTCAGAACAACACGCCCGTCCGCATCGCGTTGCCCGGATGAAGTCCCTTTCTCCGGCTTCCCTAATTCAAAGAGACGCTTACGAAACCGGTGGTTACAATGATGGATCCAACAGGGACTAGAAAAAAGTAAAACAGGAAATGGAATCAAGAAAAACAGAAAAGGAAAGGAAGGCGTATAAGACTAGAGTGCCTATATTCCTCTGTACAGAATTCCCTGGAGAGTGGCCAATCAGAAATAGTCTATCCGTTTGAACAGGCGTTGATAGCAAAAGGAATGCACTTACGGGCAAAAGCATTTTCTGATCTTGCGGTACACTCCCGGCGCTTCGTCACATTCGGAGCAAATGGAATTGGCGGTGCCGGTCCGAGCAGAAGGGCCTTGACGCGTCTTGTAGTTGTCACCGACAGGTTCTCCAGAATTAGTCTCTCCCATCATTTATTCACTACAATCATTAAGTGCTAATTAAACCAATTATAACGACATATCTACCTAGAACCCATGAAACTCGGACTTATAACTAAACAACTAAAAGTGAAATTAGGCTGTTTTAAATTTAATATTTGCATATGGTGTTTCTTACGCTCGGACCTCGTTCTTTAGCTAATGAACTGTTCATTCGGTGCCAAACTTACCACCAAAATTAACACCGCTTTAGTAAAATGTTAATTAAAATCCAACGATTTGCTTCAATTTAATTTAAATAAAGAAAAAATCAAAGAATTTTGACTTTTCAAACACGAGGAAAACACAAGTTTGGCGCCGTCCAAAATTTCTCACCTTCCCCACTTTCTCGATTTGGAAACAATTCATTATTGATAATTTGCAAAAATGGAATTTAATTGCAAAATTACTAAAAAGGCAATTTTAACTGATTATAGATTTCGTTAGTTTGTGAGATTACAATGGGTGTGAATGATTCACCGTAAATATTAAGTTGTCGTATTTCTTTTCGCTCGAATGGACATGATAAAGAAATAAACGTTTGGCAGGAAGCAGCGAACGTATATTGCCAGTGTTGGCAAGAGCTGAGCGATGATGAGTTCACTCTTGCCGTTGAGAATTGCCTTGAATGTTCGTTCGGCGACATAGTCTGGATCATAACCTATGTTCTGTTCATTGTCCATTTGACCGTAGGTAGCTCCTGACGCTGTGACAGAGTTGATTGAGAAGTTAGTCTTGACATACCCTGGTGACACTGTTGTCACTTGAACTCCAGTGCTTGCCAGTTCGGCTCGTAGAGAATCCGCCAGTGCCTGCATCGCATGCTTCGACGCTCCGTAACCAGATCTAAAATAAGTTTTAGTTCATTAAAAGGCTCAAAAAAGCATTATTTGGAAAACTCTTTTACCTGTATGGGAGTGCAATTCGGCCTTGGACACTGCTGATGAACACGATATTTCCACTCTTCCGGGAAATCATTTGTGGTAAAAGCTCTGAAATAAAAACAAGTTTAACGTCATAAACGTGCCCTTTTAGAGATAGTTCAGTCTTACCCTTTGTTATGGCCAAACTTCCAAAGTAATTTACGTTCATGATTTGCTGCTGTACTTCTAGTTCTGTTTCCACAAATGACGCTCGGATCCCGATCCCTGCGCAGTTTATTAGAATGTCGATTTTCCCATAAATATCCAACGCCTGTTGACATTTATGATGAATGGGACCCAAATTCCCAACATCAATTTCTAACACAGCAGGAACATGGACAACCGCTGGGCCGCCCTTGAACATAAAAAATAAAGTAAATCAAAATCCATAACTTATTTCAGAAAGTAAATTGCTTACAGCCCTGAGCCGGACAAGGTTAGCTTTCACTCTTTCCAGCTCCGACTTCCGACGGGAAGTAATGATCAAGCGACATCCAGCCAAGTAAAAATATTTCGCAAGGCTTTCACCTATGCCTGAACTCGCACCCGTGATAAGGACCACCTGCAATTAAACAACCAAAAATACAATTAAGACAGTTTGGTTTATTAAGGTCGTAAGGACAGTCTCACTTTTCCTTCCAGCGTTCTCTTGTTCCAGCCAATGTTCTCCCGAACGGAATTGATTATTTCTTGAATGAAGATCAAGGGCACAGCCAGGGGAATCAGAAGGTAGCCAAGAATATCCTTAGCTGTCGCAATTCCTTCTGATACTGTAATCTCCAGTCTACGCATATTCCATGGCATGACTTCTAAAACATCAATAATTTCACAAATTCGTCTAAAGATTGCCAATTAATCTAAAAATAGAGTACAGACTTGACTACCGAGTATCGGCTACTTGTCACCTGACTTTGGTAATATAAGTTACCTTCGGATAAGGGAGAGGTGTTACTTTTCTTCCAAAACCGTCAAAGCTCGTAAAGATTAATCGTAAGGTGATTAATCAAGAATTTTTACTTTGCAAAAACCAATTGATTGAGTAAAAAAAAAGTGAGAGAAAAAAGTGACAGAGAAGTTGTCACTTTTCCCGCCCAGTCTCCACTCCAAGAAATTCCAAAAAAGGAACAATAAGTAAAATAATTGAAAATTTTAATCAATTCAAGGATAATTTGAATGTATTTTACGATAAAGTCTTAATTATCAATCTCTACACGTTAGTTTTTACTATAGACTTCTGATCAGTCTTTGCTGCACGAATTGCCTCTTCAGGATCCTTGTAAAGTGACTTGGACACGTTTATAACTTTCTTAATTTTTCCAGAAAGAATCTTCAATTAATTGTATCCTGGCAAAGAAAATTGGGTATGGAAGGCCTATAATGAAGTTTAAAATTCCTCTGCGAACCCTGTAAATGACGTATATGTTGTCCCCAAGGTTTGCAATTCTGCTCTTTCCATCTGGGGAAAGATTTGTCGTTTCCAGTCCAATTGATTCCATTTTCAAGTTAAAATCCCATTTCAACTGTGCTATAGGGGATAAGTTACTTCCTGCTACCATTGCTACTTCCAGTTTTTCGTCGCCAGAGTCAAAAT
Source organism: Pseudachorutes palmiensis (assembly GCA_009869845.1). Classification (NCBI taxonomy): domain Eukaryota; kingdom Metazoa; phylum Arthropoda; class Collembola; order Poduromorpha; family Neanuridae; genus Pseudachorutes; species Pseudachorutes palmiensis. Next base: position 39,501 of record VNWY01000106.1, on the reverse strand, counting down.
AGGTTTCAAATGTGTACCCATTTGTCAGATTTATGGACAATTGTGTAGTGTCGAAGGACTATGTCAAAAAGAAGTTATAGCAAATCTTATGGTGTAATAAAGTGATGGCTCCCTTACCAGTTGGCCATATGCTACGTTTGCGATGATGAATAGGCAAGCTAGGGAGCGTTGGAGCATTATGGCGTAGGAGACCACGGTAGTTAAATAGTGTATAAGAAGAACCCGGCTTTGAAGTTTTACTAAGGCTTATGGCGGAATGCCAAAGCGCCTAAATAGCAAAAATTTTCCATTGGAAACTATTGAAACTAATTCATTGATTTCTACGTAGTTTAAACTACCTTAACACCTTATTACCGAACCAAAATGATTCCTACTATTGCGGCTGGAAATTGTAAAGCAAATTGTACGGACACAGGATGACGCATAGTTATAAAGTGTATGACCGGATGCCTGAGGTAACACACATTTCTGTGCTCGTTCTCCGTGCTTTCTTTTCTAACTTTATGTTGATTAAGGCTGGTAATTGAGAGTTAACGTCATTCTCCAGCTACACCATTTTCCGACAGTGTAAAAGTCAATCGCTAAAAACTTCTACCCGGTCGAAGATGGCTGACACTCCTTGATCGCATGCGCATAGTAGCACATTTCGACGCAACCTGTTTTTTTACTTCGTTGCCAGAGGCTCGTATATCTCTTCGAATTTAGGCAAAAGTCTTACGGCCGTCCTTTAGTTGAACTCAACGTGTCGATTTATTTCAAATTAAAACCTAGCCCATGATTTGTTCTGTTTATTCTATGAAGATTCAGGTATATAGTGAAAAATAACTACTGTAGTCGGGATTAACATTGACTGGGTTGCTGTCACCAGCTCCCTGGTAAAAGTTTCCCATTCATTATGGAAAAAAAGTCCGTAGCACTGCTGCGCACTGTTCAATTTATATAAAATATGAGCGTGTGGCAAGGCCAGTAGTTTGTCGAAACCATTAGTAGGCTCATTCAATCTCTAACATGATGGAATTCTTTTTAGTTTCTAATCTAACAACCTTTATCACACTGCGACCCAACCTTAAATCTATTAAAGTTAAACTAAAACTACGAAAACAGGAAAACTTACGAAAACGCATAATTTGGATTTATTTAGGTGGAATGAGTATGAGCGAGTTTACAATAATACGAGAGATGGTAATCTGAAACTAAGAAACTCCTTGAAAACATCTCCAGTGTTTTTCCACTGGGAAAATCCCGTCCAATTAAAAAGCGTAGATTGGATCGCATAAAGCATGAGACTTAAAAATAATATCCAGTACCACCACGATATCAGTTGCAATAAATTTCTTGATCCAAGATCATTGTCATGGACTTCTTATTAGAGGTTCTCCTTGGTTTCTCTACTTACGTTGTATTCATTGGATTTACTCTATTGTTAATTCCTATTTTAATTTTGCTATTTCTGTATCGCCTTTTTGTTACGAGACTTCTAAAACGTTTATTACGCCCCGACTTAATAGCCCCATTAGGAGCCCCGGATTTCAACTTCACGGCGGAGGAATTCTGGGAAAATCCAATATCTTGTATATCATCGGTCCAACTTCTGAACGGGAGAATTCAATTGGATCAGTTGAAACAAAGAATATCCGAAGCTCTACTTAATGTTGAACAAACTTGTGGTGTTGGAAACATTTCCAAGGAATAGGGAACGTTTAGTGTCTCTCTATCCTTCGTTTTGGCTGGGATATCCGTTTTGGCGAAAATGTTCAAAACCATTTGACGTATCTATGCATGTAAAAGTAGTTGGGCTAGAAGAGAAAACTGATTTTGAAACTGAAAGTAATTCAATGCTCAAGACATGGCTCACAAGTCCATTCGTACGAGGGCGCCCTTTATGGGATGTCATTGTTATCCAAGGTAAATAGCTTCTAAGTTGGGTAATAACTAATATGGATAGACATATTAGGTATACTTAGTCTGGAATTCGTCACTGAACTGAATTTTGTTAGCAGGATTTCGTGAAGCGAACGGAGATGCATATTCCATTCTTGGGTTTCGTAACCATCATTCTATTGGTGACGGATACTCCATGACGGAATTCTGCGACGACATTTTAGATCCAGTTGATTGGAGACCGGAGCATCCGAAGCTACCGAAAATGACATTTCTACAGAAACTAAAGATGATTTTGTACGCCCCGATAGTTCTTAGAAGTCATATATTGGAGTTTCTATTTCGTTCCAACTGGTTCAACTCCTTGCGTTCAAACCCTCGGGATGGAGCTATTGCTGTGGTAAAAACGGTCGTGAATCTGTCAGATCTGAAAGAAATAAGGCGCCTTATGACCATCAGAATTGGCCGCCCTGTGCAACTAGCGGCAGTTATTTTGCATGTATTTGGAAATGCTTTACGAAAGTCATTGGTAGAAGGAATGGGGTTGGCAGACAATATTAAACACCTACCACATCTCAACGTGGTGGTTGCTACTCCTAACTCAAAAAGGCGTCTGTTCGGAGTGTTCTACAATAACTGGTGTGATTTTTCAGTTGTCTGTGTCAATTTTATTAAAAACTTAAGGTTCCATTCGTTTTCAGGGTTGGAGGATCCTACAAACTTCCGGTAGGAAACAACCCTGAAGGAAGGTTGAACGAGATGATAGAAGACACAGAATGGTTGCAGCGCTGTAATGCATTTCAAGTCATATTTTTCTGGCATGGCTTGCTAATGGTTTTACCAAGATTTCTGAATTCATGGCTCCTACATGGAGTAAAGGGAATCACTGGACATTTTGCAAACATGCAAAGTTCACCAGTTCAACAGTCATTTTATGGTTCAAAAGTTGTTCAAAAATACATCTCTACTCACTCCCAGTTTGACAATGAAAGTAAGTTCACAACATTTAATTTGATCTGTTCATAATGTATTGACTTGATTTTTATATATTAAGGTTGGGGCTTTGGTTGCGTTTCGTATGCAAATCAAATGAGTCTGACATTGGTGACACATAATGCTGCATTTTGTGAACGAATTGCCAAGAAGGTTCTACACGAATATTTTCATCAAGAAATTATTCAGTTATTAGCCACAACTGATTCGCAAGTATAAAGCGTAAATCAAAGTACAAATTCAAACAACTTGTAAAGCTAGTAAAGTAAAGTGTATTACTTTTAATTATATGGCTTGCCTCCGCCACTTATGATTAAGCGTGTCACTCGTCTAAATATACACTGAACTTGGATTCCAGAATTATAGTATTCCAGGTGTTCTTCCGGTTGCTCGAAGCTGTAGATTGTTTTAGACTTTAGTTACCTTGATTAGCTACCAACAGTTGCATCAATATTTGAAACCATTCAGATAGAAATGCCGGAAATAAAGTTACATTTAAACCTTGATAGTTAGAGGATCTCCCTTTTGGATAATAATAAGCGTGTTGCAGATTGCATGATACACGTTCGCGTCAGTGTTGCACAAATTAATTTGCAAGAATTTAAATTATTTCCAGTGTCAAAAAAGATCATGCAATCTTTTAAATTGGAGACCACTGAGATATCATTTTTGTGGCTAATTTTAGTCGAGATATTGCAATGGGGAAATGCAACACCTTCAAATTTTTAGGAATTAACGTGACGTCAGAGGATTAATATGGCACAGGAAACAAAACGATTGCTTGGAGTGGCGCTACGAAGAAATTAAATGAAGGAAGTGTAAGAAATACTCTCAAATCAACTCCAAAATCAACCAAAATCCCAAGAAATTAAGCGTATGAGTGTTAATTCACAGGTTGAAATTGGAATTGGTGCATTTTCAAACGCAAATGACAATGACCGTAATCATCGCTTAAGTTTTTCGGAGCATTTCTACTCGAACACAAAGACGAACGAATTCTACGCATTTGCGTTCAAACAAGGGGTCTATGGAACTCCCGTTGTTGCACTCATGTTTTCAGAAATGTAAAAAGCACAAAATACAAATATTTGAATGTAATTTCAGTTGTTCTTGTCTAGGATTAGCGAAATGAGCGAGAATGGGGAATTGAAGAAGCTGGAAACAAAGTGGTTGAGTGAATACAAGGGAACTAAATCATCTGCCGCAACACATTAAATATGAATTCGTTAATTGCATTGATCATTAAACGACGTAAGAAATGGTAAATTAGTTTTTGAGTTGTGCTCACACAAATTCATTACGACTTCTCAAATTCTATGGACTTATTTCCACAAATTCAATCCAAACTGTTCAAAATAAACCTGTTGCAGATTTATTTCATATGAGGGTAAAAATTAAAGGCTGTAATCAGACTAATCAGATTCGTAGAAGTTGTCCTGCATTGCATGGTAAAATGGCGGCACTCTTGTTAAACATGGAACTTGTTAAAAAGTCAAAACTTGAATTCAAACTAAATATTTGGTAACTTATACGCTTTTCACTGGAAAATGATGGAACCAGGCTCAGAATTGAATACGCTGCTTGCAAATGGATTGAAGGCTGCAAGGAGTTTCCAATTCTACCAATCTGGTCTAATTTACTTTTCGTGAACAAAATTCAAAAAAAAATATTTACTTTTCACAATAGTTCGTTTGTCAGACCTTATTGAGAGTCCACATGTACTTCACTGAATTACCAAAAATACAAGTCGAAGCTGACACACGGTAGGAAAGGGATTGTAAGATGCTCAGGACATCGGCTATGACCTGATGTGGTACACCATATTCTAGCATTCGAGTTAATTTCATCTTTATCTCAGGATCAATCTGGTGTTTTTTGAGTGTGCGGAGTGAGTAGGTCACAGCGTCTTCTTCCAGAGCTGAGAAAGGCATCCGTTCCAGGAAAAGTGTGCGATTACAACTGTGCAATCCATGAACGGAAAATTTCGAATAAGCTCCAAGTCCGTCAGAGACTGTCTCCAGCCTATTGAAACAAAATTCATTATTCATAAACGAATGGGAATGAATTGTGAGTTTAAAATCTTACGTTAAAATGGCCGCATTTCCTGTCCACACAGATTCCATTTATCCAAATCTTGCGAGCGTAGTGATGAACCAAGTAGCCTCAAGTTTGTCGCCTTGCCTCTGTAGAAATAAAACGATAAAGAACAGATTATAAACTACGAATTAAACAGTAATTACTTTCTACATTAGACACCCCAGATAAAAATAAAAACAGTTTTAGATTATTGCTTCCTCACTTTGAGTTATAATTTCGACCTTTCCCTTCGTTGTTAGTTCTTCCGCTTGGACTCGTAAAATAGACAAAACTTCTAAATAATTGTAGTCTTATAAGGAAAAATAACAGGATGTCAAGATACTGTAAAAATAAAATCCTCCTTTCGTCGGATGGTTCTTTTACTGTAATTATTTAAGGCTACAATCCCGTTAGGTCAATTCCATTTCACTCCACACATCCACCACACAAAGCCCAATCAGGTTTGTTTCTTTGTCCTATTTTTGACACCAATATTTTTGCATAGCTCTTTGGGAAACCTAATAAAAGACCTTCACAGAGGAAGGGATGCCGAAAACGTTTGTGTTTAAACTACATGAAGCAACCATGGAAGTTTTGAATGAATTGCATGAATCACTCCCGCTTATAGTCTCCTAGACTACCTACACCTTTTAGACTTGCTCATCTCTATCCAATATTCATTATCCTTGTCATCGGCATTTTGGAAACCCTTGGTATCCAACTTGCAGAAACGCAACCTCCTGGCATCATTAAACAATTTTAGTCGAATGCTGGGTCGTAAATGTTAAAATCTTTATTGGCCGGCGCATATTTATTCCTCAGTTATTATTCTTAAAGGAACCATGTAGGTCTGTGGTGGTGCATCTCTTCAACACGCGACGATGAAAGTTCACTGCTTTGCAAAGAAATCCGGCAGAGCAGTCAATGTCTCCATGACATGAATCGTTGAGCCTTCCTTTTTGCAGTTGGCTTGGATCTCTACATCGATGCTCAATACATGTGTGACCATCTTGACATCCAATTTGTAACCCATTATCCTTTCCGCAGGGACCGGTCTTGCCAATTTTGCAAATTCCGTTCTCGAATTTTAGCCTCCAGGCCGGAGCGTCGACAAACTTGTATCTATGACACTCACATTTTCCTTGCGGAGAGCATGTCAAATAGGCCTTCGAATCCGATCCAGTAGGATTGAAAATGCAATGCCCGTTACAGCCTGTGTATTTCACAACTTTTGCTTGACTGTCAGAAATGGCGAGAAGAAAAGTCAAGAATGTTGAAGCATTCATGATGAATGCAGGAAAAGAAATAAAAATGATGTTTAAGTTACTCTTGTTCTTAGATTACCGCGGATGATGAGACAATTAAAATGAATCCAAGGCCAATTTCATTAGAAGTAATTATAGCGGTGATCCGTTACTACAGTTATTGTTATTTTAAAAGCACACAGCATCACTAACGCATAGGAACTAGAGCATTGACGTTTGTTCTACATTTTCCATTGCATCCGAATCACTTCCGCATTTTTTCCTTTGAATCCAGGCGTTCCGTTTCCCTTTGGATTAACAGGAGTTACGAATGACACAATTGTTGACGATTAAGTGATGCTGTTGAATTCCAATCTAAATGCAATAATCAGTTCACCGCGTCATGCTGAATTATTCCTAATCAACAAGGACAAACGGATGATAATAAATGGGTGCGATTAGTCATGTTTTTACAACTAATCCAAAAACAAATCCATGCCAGGAAGGAAGTCTCTAGATTTGGTTTACAGTTTTTACAATCAAAACATGAATCTACGCTACTGTTGATGTTAAACTGTGCCACTAGAACTCTTCCGATTTGTGTCAGTATAAATATGTCACTGCATAAATGCTTATCCTCATCACTCACTTCATACTGACACAGATCAATACTGGCCGATACTATTAAATATAGCGGTCATGTCAATTAAAATTCTGGCAGTTCTGGTCGTATTCCGTTTTACAATTATTTCAGCATCGGTTACAAAATCGACAGAAGAGCTAAATGTCTTTGTGACATTTGACAAAAGCGCTTCTACAGTTATCAAAGGAATCAGCAGCAACAACTACTTGACTCGAGCTGCCCTTGTGAATTCTGTAGTCCAGTCTTTGCAAGAGAATGCAAACTTATCGCAAACTAAAGTCCTCCAATTTCTGTCTTCAGCAGACACGAATTTTGCCACTTCCGTCACGAGTTTCTGGATTTCAAACCAATTGTTTATTAGAGGAGCAACTCGAGAGGTTATTGAAAAATTACGAGACTTTGAAGGCGTCGTGAGCATTCGAGAAGAAGCGAATTATGAACTGCACGTGCCTGCCGAAAGTAAAGAAAGCCCTAAGCCTGCCCAAGATGAAATCCAATGGGGAATAAGGAAGGTGGAGGCACCTGCTGTCTGGGGACTGCGCAGTGGTAACAATGGGAGTGGCATTGTTGTGGGTACAATTGACTCCGGGGCAAGAGCCACGCATGAGGCGTTGGCACAGAACTATGTCGGTGACTACGGGTGGTTAGATCCGTACAAAAACGAGCAAAGTCCAGTTGACGAGGCAGGACACGGGACACATACGCTAGCAACCATTGTAGGAAGTCGTAAGTCCTAAATCCATCATTGAAATTGGCTTATTAACGCTATTTCACTTCTACGGGTATCAAAATTGAATTCCAGACGGCGTAGGTGTCGCTCCAGGAGCTAAGTGGATGACCTGCAGAGGCTGCGTAAGAGCAACACTGTCGTGCTTAATCAAAATGAAAGAATGTTCAAACCGAAGTGCTTCATTGTTTTTTGTTTCTTTTGTTTCATTTTCTGTTTTTTCTTTCAGTACAAAGGATTCTGCACTCCAGAAGCACTTTTGGCATGTGGTCAGTTCCTACTTTGTCCAACAGATGCCAATGGCCAGAATCCTGATTGTAGTCGAGCGCCTCATATTGTTAGCAATAGCTTCGGTGGTGGACAAGGACGTGACCTCCTGTGGCCAATATTCGATGCTTGGCAGGCAGTGGGTATTATTATTGTTTTTAGTAATGGAAACACGGGACCATGGTGTGGTACTGCAAACTCACACGCAGACGCACCACAAGTAATTGGTGTCGGTGGAACACAGTCGGATGACACTTTGTATATTCGAAGCAGCGTCGGCCCCAGTGTGTATGGGACGATAAAACCTGATATTGCAGCTCCGGCTGTCGATGTGATTTCCGCATATCACACTGCAGACGATGCCTACTTCTCAATGACGGGTACATCTATGGCAGCGCCCCACGTTGCAGGCGCAATTGCAATTCTCAAGGCGGAAGATCCGAATTTGACAATGGAGGATGCTAAGAAGCATCTGGGATTAGGGTCGGAAAAGAAACTGGGTCTGACAGGGAGGAATTGCGGTGGGATACGAGAGGATGAATATCCAAATCACACATTTGGTAACGGAAGAATTAACGTTTTGCACTCATTGCGCAGTCTTCAATCTCGTTCTGCCAAAACATCCATATTTTAACAAACCCAACATACTCCGCGTATTTTATACTTCTTTTTATTTCTGTTTCATTGTATTTTATGCAAATAAATGTTTCCAATTACAACAGCCAATACAGCAACAGTAACTTACAACGGACAAAGTCCCTATTTCAGGGACATACGCTTTATCTCTAACGTTTGTTGTCTAACGTCTCAAACACCACGTTGAGCAGGTACCAGATAAACAGACAGTGGTGATAATTAAGGTTCTGATTACCACGTTCAAGAATAACAAGATGAATTTTCTTTAATTATACTTGAAACTGGAATAATCTCGTTAACTGAATTTGTCTTCAGACCATTGCATTGACGAATTGTGTCATTGTTACACCATATGGCAACAAAACCCGGTCATTGCACCAGGTCCATCTACATGCCAGCGTAGGTATTGAATTTTATTCAAGATTTTAGATTTATTAATTTGAAACTGATTTGAACACTTTGAAAGCAATTCGGATGATTAAACGCATCTTGTTCCAAAAGCAGAGCTGACACACTTGCCAAGGATAGGTTTTCCGCTAACTATTCTGTCGCAGCATTTAGTATCAGTGGCTGTTGGGTAAGTCTTACATCCATTGTAGCCTTGCTTGTAACAACCTAATTATTACACAAATAATCAAAACTCGGGGTGTAGTTTATCTATTTTTTAAAGTACCTGATTGAACTAGAAGTGGGTTCAATGCAAAACCAACGAGAACAACAGTTAGGATGAAAAAAGTCTTCATTGTTGTGTTACTTTTTGTTGAAAAATACGTAGGCAGAAACGAATTGTGTCCAAGGTACGGGCAATTCAGAGAGAACGGTTCAAATTATTGTTTTTCAAGATGTAAATACCTATAATCACCCGTTGCCCACATTTCACCAATTAACCACAAATGGTTTTTGAAACGGATTAGTTTCTAATTCTATTACAGAGCAAACTATTTGTAATTAGATAATCAGTAGAAACAGGGTTCCGAGGTATCTGCTGTGGCTTAAAGTTCGTCTCTAATTTCATTCTGGATGAAACAATTGTAATTGGATAATCGGGAGCTATCTGCGGTAGCTGAAAGTTAATTAGACTGTACTAAAAAAATTAAACTGAATTAAAAATATAATCAGGAAAGTAGTCAACCGCAATGAAGGCATTAGGATATGTCCAGAAGGCTTTAAGTTTATTCAAGGAAATTGGATGTAACATGGACATTGGTGAATTAGTACAAAGAGATAAACTAGAATAAATTATCAAAGAATCTTTTGTGTAATTACCATCTTTCAAAAATTCCAAAAAGTCTGGTTAAAATGTATTATGTAATGGACTACTCTGCGGAATCCTAAAAAGGATCAGCAAGTAAACTGTGTTGCTTTGTTGCATGGAATTTTAATACACATGATACTTTTTCAAATCGTAAACGGCTGTCAACAAAACTGTATTTTATATGGGTTGACTTATTTCGATTGCATATCCTACTGCTAATTTGGTGAATTCCAGTACTTGTGAGAAGTTCACTTTGTCAATTGTGTCCCTGGCCGTATGCATGTCTGGGAAGAAAACAATTTCGACGGGAAATGCAGCAGGAAATCCTTGACTGTGGAAGGAGGCATGATCTGAGCATGCGTAGTTGCATCTCCTGTTTGTCCATTTGTATTCACAGTACTCATCCACCACCAGGCGCAAAAATGCACTCAGATCTGCATTTGTGTAGTCAGTAGTAATCCCAATTTCATCCCGTCCCACGTGGTATCCAACGACATCAAAGTTCATCATGCTCACCACTTTCACCCCGTCCTTTCGGTACTTCTGAGCAATCTCACCAGATCCTTTGAGTCCAATTTCTTCTGCTGCGTACCACTGGAACTCAATTGATCGCTTTGGAATGAAGTTAGACTCAAGGAGACCCCTGAGTGCTTCAAGCAAAGCAGCAGATCCAGATCCATTGTCATCTGCCCCTGGGGCCGCGGGGAGGAGGAACATATTGATGGAATCAAGATGAGCCCCGAGAATTACGACTTCTGATTTGAGGGACGGGTCTTTGCCTTCTATCCTTGCAATGATACTTGGCTGCTTCCATTTTGGGTGCTCGTATGCACCGGCCTGGACTGAACCACTGTAACTACTTTCCGAAATAGCACGGTTGATTTCAGATAAAAGCCACAGGGCAGATTGAACTCCAGTGTCAGCGGTGTAGTAGCGATTGAAGTAACTGTTGAAATGCTCCACGAAAGATCGCGTTCGGACAGCACTCAAATGAGAGATGGCGCTGCGGACGGCAGTTTGGAACTGAATAGTTTCGGGGAATTCTGAGGAGGCAAAACAAAAGAACTAATTAGTTGCGAACTGTTTATGTATTTTTTGCTTTTTTACTTACGGGTTGGGGCAGCTGAACTCAAGTCTTTAGGAAATTCGCGATCAGTGATGTCCATGAAGTCAACGCCTGCTTTCTTAAGCTCAATCGCTTCCGCCTCCGTCAGCCATTGCCCTGGGTCACTATCGCTAGTTTTAATCAGAAATTTCTCAAGCTCAGCAGATGGCCTGCTGAACGTTGTCGTAATGGCGAGGCAGATCACCAAAGTAATTTGGAAAAATAGCTTCATGCTTGAGCTGAATTATGAACAATGTAGTTAAGTTGACTGTGAATTAGAGAGGCTGATGTCCAGCTTTTAAATACGGGAAATGCCAATGATCCCGAACTCGTTGGAAATTCCTTCTTGGAGATCTATATCAATTTTATTGACAGAGCGCAGTGACACTCAGTGGAAAGTTGGTTGCCATCATGGTTTGTCAACTGTAGTTGCAAACACCAAAGACATTCCTGTGGGCGAAAGCGTCAAAATTGCTGCGAAGTTTGTAGAGGTCACCTCGGTCATCAATCGATTTCAACGTAAAATGTTTATCTTTTGCGTGATAAAACACATAGTAATTCCCACTAAAAAGTGGTAACTGATAAAACTGGCTCGTGAATGACATTTGGTAAAGTGTATTCGGCATTCAAAATATTTACTAAATTCCTCCAATCTCAAGGGTTAACAAAACTTGATAATTTGAACTTGGTTTTGAATTAACTCTGAATAGTTAACCTGGGACACTGCTGCAGCTGCAGCTAAACAACAGACACAGGCATAAGAAAATGACGAGACCAGCCATTCGGTATTATGCTGTGCCAAACAAGATTTTCACTAAAAGCAAGTTTTTGTAGATCTGGATTATGACCAATTTTCCAAGAATCGCCCAGTTTTTTAATTTGCTCGCCACCAAAATCGCCAACTCAAAATTTTAAAAATTTATGTCTAACAGAATTTCTAATAATAAATCCTTCCGAATCTATCTGAAAGAGTGAATGAGATTTCAGATTAGATAGACTGTAAAGATTTCCACTCGCACACAAGAAATTAAAGTTAAAATCATAACAGAATGATGTATAAATTCATTTTTTCTTATAAGCGCTTTCCGTCTGTGTATACTGCAAACGCAAATTATTATTCTTTAGATGTGGACAAATTTGATGGAAAAATATTGATTTCCAACTGATGAATTTTTGAACAAATATATAAAAATAAATGATTAGGCAAAGGCACTTTGGCTTTAATTTAAAATTCTTAAGCGTTAGCAAAAGTATGGACAGAACATTGATGAATTAATAACACGTTTTACCATTCGTGTCTAAAAATGTAATTAGATTTTACTTTTAGTGACTGAAGGAAGCTCAATTTTTTCATTCGAGAAAAATTCTCGAAGCCTCTGGAACATAAGTTCTTGTATTCATTATCAAACTTAAAGATGAAGTCGTTCTACCTTCTGGTTATCATTCCGTTCGTATTACGTACTTGTAGTACTACTACTATAAACGCAACCGGATTCGAAAAGTGTGGTTTCCACATTTTAGAAGTAGGTTTTATGGCAGAATATTATAGTGACGCCTTGCTCACTTATCCATATGAGCAACCAAGTATCCCAGATGACTGGACGACTGAATACGCAACCGAAGACGTCATTTACAGTTTGGTAAGTGCACTTATACCTATAACTACAGCACAAGAATCTGAACTGACTGAAGCATTGAAAGACCCACTTGATTATAATGAGTTCTGCAGCGTCAATATAATAATCGGATTTCCATCTTGTCATCCGCATTCACTTGAGCTCTACTTCACCGAAATTCGGATGAACATACCATCAACTACTTTCCTTATTCTCCTGGCTGAAGCGAGTGTTCATAACTGCAGAAGACGTATTGACGAACATATTGACAAAGCTCACATCCTGCTTCGTAACTACCCATTCAACATTTTTTTGCTGGTGACAAATTTTTCGACTCAAACTGTTACCAGCACTTACATCTTCTGTTGCTTCTGCTTAGAAGAATACTACTTTGTGAAACAGGGTAAGGAGTACAATAATGCTTCTCTTCTAAACATCGAATTAAGACGGAAACAGTTGCATAGTAATTACAACAGAGGAATACTCGAAGTACTCCGTAATTATGGTACCCCGGGGTACAAGTTTACCAGGGAAGTTGCAACTAGTCTGAATATGACTTGGCAGCCCATTAATAATAAATTTGATTTCCAACAACCATTAAGCATTGGCACAGCAGAGTCTGATGTAATTTCACCAGAGCTAGCGTTTTTCTTTCGTCTACAACGACTCAGTATGCGGTTTATGTATTGTACAAAATATGAAGTAAGTGAACCTTTAAAAATGGAATTTTGGATATCCCCATTTGACTCTGTTACTTGGGTTTTGATTGCAGGGATGATATTTATGCTCGTAATTTACTTTAAAACTGATCATATAGGCTCATGGTTTTTAGTTATTGCTTTATTTATGAAACAAGATCAAAACATAACTAAAGGAGTCAAAATGAAGTTAGTTACAGTAGTGTTTGGATTTGTAATTGGATGTAACTATGAAAGTATCATTTCAAGTTATCTAACTGTTCCTCCGCCTCCTTTGATTATAAGCAACCTACAAGAGCTGTTTCAGAAGGGATATCGGTATATGCAGTATGGAATAGGAGACAGTGGATTACAAACGATCAACATTTTTGAAGAAGCAGGGGTAGCCCATTTATTGAACGAAACTGTACGTATTCCGGTAGACACTCCTGGAAATTGGTATTACTCAATGTTAGATTATCTAGCCTACTGCAACACCACCATGACCGTATACGATCACCAGATTTACAAAGGTAAATTGGTCAATCTTGATTACTTTGGAAGGCAAAATATAAATGTAAACTGTTATATCATGCAAAACGAGTCTACTATGACTTCCAGAGATTACGGTAATGTGTATTTAAAACAGGCAAAGAATGTTCTTATACGTCGAACCCAAACATTCTTCGAAGCAGGAATATTTCTTTATTTCACAATAAATAAAAAGAATAAAATTCATGAAAAATACGCTTTTGTTGAAAAGCGTATTGAACTAGATAGCTTGCCGATTGCGTTTCGGGTAGCAAATGAAAAGATTGCTTCGTGTTTCACCATATTTTTAACTGGAATTGCAATCTCAATATTATCATTCATTGTCGAACATGCTTACGCCATTCAGCACACAATGACTGCATCGACCAGCGAAAGAGTTGTAACTTGCGGCACTTGGTACAGTTGTACTTGGTACAAAAGAAAGTCTTAATGACAACTTGACAAATCAACTAGTGAAGATATTCATATTGGAGGCACTGTATTCGTTAAGTAAATTATCACTCTTCTCATAAATAATCTTTTATGGTCATTGCTAAAACTAAACTACTACAACTAAAACGTTCTTAAAGTAGAATTATTTGTGACATGGAATTTTTCATCTTCCAGAATGTATTTCATGATATTAAACATGCCAACTTTTTATCTGTTTACTACAAATATCTTTTAGTTTGTTAATTGCTTATTTTTCTCTAAATAATAAAATTACTTTCCCGTTTTGAACTTAATTTTTCTTTGTAATGTTCTTAATTTAAAATAATAATAATAATATTATTATATATATATATATATGTATAATTATATTATATATATAATATAATAAATAAATAATAATTCTTAATTCGAATTTTATTTAAATTAATTTGGATTAATATTATACACAGGAGAGTATCTGGCTCCCAATGAGAACCATCAAATGTACATTGTAATTTTTAACGTATAAAATGTCAACCATGTGCCCCCTTTTGAAGGTGACATTCTTCTTTGAATTCTGAATAGGAAATTTAAAAATGTTGCCTTTGTCTCCGTGTCACAGCCGTCATCATGCCCGTGTGTTAATCAATCTTCCAAAAGAACAAGGGAAGAACAAATAGCGGATTTTTATGGAAAACACTTTCGGTTGAAGTGTCGCTTTCCTTGGGCTTTGATGATGATTTCCCTTCACCATGTCAGACACGCTTTCCTGCTCCCCAATCCCTACTCTATAAAAATGTCTAATAAACTTTCTTCCTAAAGATGAACGAGATGGAAGTGGGTCCTTTAAAATCCTCGCCTGAATTTAATGAATCGCTAATCCAGAATTTGACACGCCTCGCACTCTGTCAACCGGACGACTGCCCACCCTCCTTCAACGGGTGATCCCTTGACTCCTTTTTGAAAAGGGACGCTCTTGAACTGAAGTTGATAGAATCATTAATTTCAATTCCATGTCAATTGGGTCGATCATAAACACATCAGAGTATTCATCTTTTAGATGTCGTTAAGTTGCTTATTCTGCCAACGTTTTTCAAAGGATCGCCCTTTGAAAACCTAATTCTTCAAAAAATCATCCTGATCAATCACAATCCTTCTGCCTTGACCAACACAACTCTAAAATACTTCAGGTTCATGTGCTTCAGGCCAATATGTGTGGTGCACTTGTACCACTTCCGCTTTTACTTGACAGTGATCCATGGATTCCATTACGATTTCAAATCCGGGCTTCATGGAAATGGAAACCGGAAGCCGGAAATGAGTCGTAAACTTGTGAACAAATCATTCATCAAACAGCACCAGCCGCTTCAAATTTGATGATTTTCCCATGATCCTTGACATAATGTATTGAATCTGCTAAACGAATCTGTGAGGAGGACATGATGACAATCGGAAGTTTGATGTTAACCCCTCCAATGGGAACCGGAAGATTTACATTTCGGAAATCCGAAAACAATGGTGCCCTAATTTCTACGCAGCTTGTCCATAAACTTTTAATTCCCTATGGTCTAAAGCATGTCCAAAACCTCGACCACTTTCCACCAAATCCTTCCTGATCATTCGATTTTCATAAGATTTCAGACGCTTCCGATGACTCAGCGTCCCAGGTGACTTTTTTTTCTGCCTAGGGAGTTTTGACTCCAGAAAAACAATGGAATGACTCCCGAGAGATTAGTGTTTTAAATTGGCTTTATTTTTTCTAATAATTTTTATTATAGATGAGTTCATGATGAGCACGTAAAAGGGCCCTTTTTGGTCCGAATTCAGGGAGCAATGGTTCCTCCTCCGTTGTCGGTTATGCTCTGGAATCATGAATTATGAGTCGATGAAAATAGTAAAAGGGGTACTTGGCCAGGTGATCTGTAATCATCTCAAGGGATGATTACTGGGATAATTTACACCTGGTGGATGAGCACACGCTTCAGTTTCACAACAACAAATTCAGCCCTTTGCACCCACGCAATGATAACCCTCAATTTATTAATTCCTTTCTGAATTAGAATTAATCCAAATGATACACACACCGTCGCACTACGTCCACTGCTGCCGGTAAAAACTGACCAATGAGAAAACGGAATTATTGTTCATAAAGTGAAACCACAACGGAGCCCTGAAATGATAACAATTAAGAAACGTCAATCGGAAGTTGGACCTCATCTTAAATTCAAGACCCAATTTTTGTGGCTTTGTTCACTTCCGCTAGTGAAAATAAAAATTCGGTGCGGCGGTCGCATGAAGCCATTGAAAAGTTAAAAAACTAATACATCTGTTTCCCCCGGTGGTGACAAGAATCGGAGTGACATTCCGTGACATGAAATGATGATCGAGAGAGTAAAAAGAATATGACCCCGTTAAGTTTATAAAAATGAATGCTTCGGATCCACACCTGATTATAATTGATTCAAAAAAGGTTTTAATCCAGAAACTGCGTGGATGATGAATTGTTCTATAAAAGTCTGATGTGTCGAATTGCCATTGGTGGAAAATTAAACACGGTTTTCAATCAAAAAGTTGGTCACTGGAGGTCATTGTCTCCATTTATTTTAATATAAGAGTCTTTTCCAGGCCTTTCTTAGCACATACTAATGCATTCATTGTTGTCTCCTTTCCCTAAAATAAAGTCTCGGTTTTTCGGACCAATTGTCTCAGAGGTCGTCAACACTAGACGTCTTCCTCCGCCAGAAAACTAGCCAAAGTACCTTGTTACAATTTACTACTCCCTGGTGTTTGTCAACAATCCACAGAAAACAAGCAGAAAAAACCGAGAAAGCGTCGCATTGTCTCGCATAAGCGGAAAGGTCATTCCTCCACAAGATAAGAGCGAATGACGCAATAAATCACAAATGCCCATAGTCCATAAACTAAATATCCAATTATTCCATCTAATTTTATAACCAAAGGTCAACACTATAGGTCAACCCTTTACCCTTTATTGACTTTGATCCTTCCAAATCCAAAATGCACACCAGACAAAAAAAAATGCATTGATCAGCAAATAAATTAGCAGCGCGTGTACTAATTGCTATTGTCTTTCATTCTAACTTTCCATGTCCTCTTGACAGAAAATGTCATGCTCCTTGCTTATCGATTTTCGTGTCATGGCCCTATGCTCATCACTCATGTCCTAGTGTTTTTCATTCATAGAGACTACGACATGATGAATGTCATCAGTAGACCATTGGACATGGACAACAACAACAACTAAACCACAAGCATATAGCAATTGATAATTAATTGATTAAGTGACCTTGTTGATTATGTAAAGAGGGATCTTAACCTTGCCCTTGAGCCTAAAGGCATAAAAGAAGAAGCAAAAGGCCTAAGCCTAAGAACTGGCCTGACTTAACAGAGGTTTATTAAGGCTCCTGTTACAGTAGGTCATATTATTCTGAGGCTCGTGTCATTTAGTTTTAGATGGTTAGAGGTCACGATGTTTGAGGCCGCTGCAAGGCTTTTAGATCAATTGTGCCTGTCTCCCTTTATGGCTATGGCTATGCTATGAGGATATTGCGTAGACTATGCCTAGATGCCATGGATTGACCTCTATTGACCTTGATGTGCATGTTATGTTATTTTGTTGACCTTTAGTGGCATGAGTACATTTGCAGGAGGGAATGTGACTGATCGTTAATTTTAACGGACGAAAGGTGTGTATTTTTTGGAGGGAAAAGCGTGGATCTGCTTGGCGGAGAAGGCGGGTGGAAAAAACGCCAAGTGAGGAAACTGAGACTGGGAAAAGAAGCTCTCCTCTGAGCCTCATTGGAAGCCAACGGCCAAAGCATTTCTCCCACTTTCAGTGTCAGAACTCACTCCGTCCAGGGCACAACTTGAAAAGGGCTCCTCCAGTTACTTTAGTTCATGACCACCATTTGACGTAAGGGCTTTAATAATTACACTCCGAATGTCACATTTACTTGTACAATTGTTGGGTTATTGTCTTTAGTTGGAGAGTTGATTGACTGTGTATGTTTTTCTTCTTCTTTCCAGGACTCCACCCACCGACGCGAAAATCACCCTTTGACCTTTTCTAGAAGAAGAGTCATGAGTCAAGGCAATACCCTCACGACACCGGCTGCTAACCTTAAATCAATGCTACGAAAAAGACTGCCACCAAGGGCTGCTGAACTTGGCCCTTCTCCGACCAAGTCTATTGCTCGGAGAATCGGTTTCGGAGCCCCACCTCCGTCTAACTCTAAACTTACATCTACTCTAATCAATGAACTCTGCAATGTCAAATTCGTGGGTTTCTGCGACCGCTGGAACATCAACCCTGGCACTGGAGACCCGGCGGTGATCATTGTCCCAACACCAAAGCCAGTGGATCTCATCAAGGCACCGCCCAAACTACCGGAAGCAGCTCAGACCAAGACCAAGAAAATCCACATTTGGACTCTGATTCACACTACCCCTACTGGACATGATGATGATGATGATCGAAGCCATGGGTCATTGACCTCAATCAAGAAATCCAAGTCAGCGGAAGGCAATCAAAACAAGGCAGTAAGGGTTTTCTGCGACCGCTGGAACATCAACCCTGGCACTGGAGACCCGGCGGTGATCATTGTCCCAAAGCCAGTGGATCTCATCAAGGCACCGCCCAAACTACCGGAAGCAGCTCAGACCAAGACCAAGAAAATCCACATTTGGACTCTGATTCAGACTACTCCTACTGGACATGATGATGATGATGATCGAAGCCATGGGTCATTGACCTCAATCAAGAAATCCAAGTCAGCGGAAGGCAATCAAAACAAGGCAGTAAGGGAACGAAGCCCTGGTCCTGGTCCAGCCCATGGAAGCAAGAGACCGTGTACCGCATGTCCATCATCACCGGCTATGAAACAACGCTCGATCAAGGGTAAGTTGAGCAATAAATTGTTTATTGTAAACCTGTCAAATCAATTAATAACTGCTCTTCCACTCTATCTGTAAACTGTCGAGGTCAAACTCGGTGTCAAGGTGGAGATAATTATCTTTTATCAATCTCTGGCGACTAACTAGGTTGTTGTTTCCTGTCTCTGTTGGCATTTTACAAATCAATCCCAGGGTACACGCCCTCATTCCGTCATTTACAATTCTTCCTTACTTTCTTAGCATATGGGACAGAAGATTACTAGGAACCCTCAAGTCTCCTCCGCAGGGACATATGGAGTAATTTTGTAGTAAAAACTCGGGGCCCTCGTGTATAACGAAATCCCTTAATCTAAGTACCCACACCCGTTTTTGTAGCCTGAGATTTTCCCAAGGGATCTGAAAAAGTCATCTACAAAATGTATATTTTTGGACTCCTGATGGGGGTCCTTTATCTCTCCACTCCATACCCGACAGTTGAATGACAAAGTGACAACAGACAGAAAACCTCAATCTTTGTCATCTCCGCCACCACAATTATATACAAACCACTTGTTAATTACTCTGACTAATGAGCTTTTCTTAATTTGCAGATTACATGAAAGTGAAGAAGCCCCTGCCTGATGACGTCTTCCCAAAATCGTAAAAGAATCCCATTGCTGAATCTAGTCCTTAAGAACACTCAAGTCATCCCCAGTCCCCACAGATTCCCATTTCCAATTATGCTTCATGTTAATCTTGCTTTTTACGTAATTTTACTTTTACGTTGACTAAGGATTACGGAGGGATTTAAATTAGGATTTCAGAACTTTTAACACAAACAGCCTATTAGTGACTGCAATGTGTTCAATTCATTGTAATTAGGTTATTTAATTCAGACTAAATGAACTCTTTTCCATCCTCACCTTCATTTCCATTTTTATTAAATAAATGATAAGTTCAGATTATACAGAACAATAGCTCCCTGGCGTCAAGATTCATTCTCACCACCACCACCCTTCACTTGGGGTGAGTGTTGAATGTAATTTCTACAAAGCAAAAGCTGAGACATCAATTTACCGTAGTTTTCAGGGGTACCACCACTTCCGGTTCATCTCTGATAAAAAGTACCTTACTCCATCCTAATAGTACTGTTGTGTGATGACCAAGATTTTCATCCTGGTCCAGAGAACCACAGGCCGTGATTGTTGTTACCGCTTTCAGGGATGAGAGATTTCTGGACCAAGGGCTTCAGGGATGAGCAATCAAGCTTCAATCCGTTTCCTATTTAGTAAAAGGGAAGGAACAGCACCGTTGAAAGTCACTGCTACTGAGATTTCATGTTACCAAAAGTACCCAGCACGCCTTGATGTTCATCAGGGTCTGAAAAATCAGAATCAAAAGTTCATTTATTGCAAAGGGCCCCTTTTATGCTCAAGTGCTTTTGCATTGTGAACCCATGCAAACGGAAAACGCTCTGCTGGGGGAGGACTGTTGTTGAATCCTTGTAAAACAGGTGGATTAACGGACATAAATCCCAACGGATCAAACTGGATATTTGACCCCTGTGGCATCTACAGCCATAAAAGCTTTGCTTAGCACCACACAAAGAATCACGGAAGTAAAGTTTGACATTTAGGGATGATGACGATGCGGTTTTCCTTTTGACAAAGCGGAAATCACAATTCATCCCGCTACAAGATAAAGATGTTAGAAATTGCACAACAACCAAAAAGCCTTAAGCTAATCTTGATTTATACATTAACTTAGGAGGAGAGCTCACGTCGATTCCAAGTGTCCATGGTCGTGTCCTTATCACCGTTTAGAAATCTCTGGGCCTTTCTAGACCCTGATGACCCGGAGAGTAAGAGGCCACGAGACATGGAGTACTTGAGATGATAATTTACATCACAGACAAAGGGGTCCTAGGGTGTATATAATCAGAATTAAGTTTATGAGACAAGGCGACAGGGACTTGTGGCTTTTGAAGCTTTCTAGTAAATAATTACTCAAGAAGCGTTTACCCGGAGCTTACCTAATTTCGGGTTTTGTTACCACGCTGGGATTATAGTCCTGTTATTACGAGTACTTAGGATGACTTTTTCCTAAGGGCCTTCAGTTCCCTTTGTCTCCGTCATCCAGCCAAGGGTAATTTGAGCCTTTCCCTAATAAAAAGGTACAAGAACGAGTCTTGAGTGTCATTTAAAGGGGGGAATGACATGGGAATAAGGGATGCTGGGGATAGTTAATAGTAAGTTACATGGTTACATACTGGAAGTAATCACTGCTACGTGACGCCTGGATTTCCAAGATTATCCTTCTTCTGTCTCATCCGTATAAATGTTCTAAAAACATGTGTCAGGTGCCATGTCTTCCTGACATAAGGGCCCTTAGATCAATACCCCGGATCCTCTCCGAAGCTCTGTTGTCTATGACTTTTGACGTGACACGGCGACACGAGGGTGGGACAGCCGCAGCTGAACTATAAAAATCAAACAGTTTTCATAAGATTTTAAACAAAGCGTAAGGTTTACAGCTATGCTAATTTCATTGAGGAGACCTTTATGTGACCTCCTGGTGTGTTCCAAATGTGACACAGCACTACGGGAGCAGTACACGTCTTCATTGAGTCAACTGTCGTAGGGATAGACAATTAAAACGAGCTTGAAAAAATGTTGATTGTTGAATTTAAATAATATGATCCGAGTATGCCTGAGCCTGAAAAGACAACAAAAGGTCAAATAAGGGTGACAGGAACAAAGACAGAGTTTTAAGGGCGTGCTATAAAAATCATCAGACTGGCTTTTGTACAGTGAATGGAACAATTAGGTCAACATTGGTAGGGGGTACTTACTCCAAGTGTCCAAGTCACTTCTCAGTGGGAGGTCAATTGAGTATATAAAAGTGGACACTTACCGAAAGTGATGACCTGCATTTCGATGAGCTTAATAAAAGGTCAATTCAGGCATCTGTCCTATTGAAATCAAATAATGAAGGGACAATAAAAATGGAGCTTTCAAGTGCCCCATTTTTCAAGGAGGAACAGATGAATTTTTTCTTAAAAATTGACCAATCGACGTTCAAAAAAATTTCAATTTTTCCGCCTCTGAACCATTTTGATTCCACTCGATTTCTCACTCAGAAATTAATCGAGTGACACTCAAGTGTACTTTCTAATGGAAAAATTCAATGAATTTTTCAATTGAATTTTCAAGGTGTGAAATTATCCAGTAATTCATCATGAGGGGCTTACTCAAGTCCATATAAGCATGGACCCTTGAAATCCCCATGTGTAATGTGTCCCTGCGTGCCTTAAAAGTTTCTAATTTCAGGTTTATTGTTAGAATTTGTTATGTAAATGTTTAATTTGTGACAATATTTTAGTCGTTGAAAAATAAACAAGGGACCCTTTGTATTTTGGGAATTGAAAACGGGTAATTTGATAATGAAGTCCTTGGAGTTTTACGTGTGCAAGGGTCCTTGCGTGTCATGAAATTCCCCTCTTGTCTTTACAATTCGGAACCACGCTATGTCTCGCATCCCGTCGTCTGTCTGGACCCTTGACGTCTATGACCATGTCAGACTCTGTCACTGAAACCCCTTCTTAGTCCTTGACAAAGTCCATCAGTGTGCGTCGACGGTTGACTCTCTCGTCCACTTTTACTACGCTTAAATCCCATATGAAGTATCCGATTTCGGAGGGATTGAAGAGGAAAGTGCGGTGGAGCATAAGGGAAAGAGTGTAGCAGAATATACGGGCACTTAAGGCCCTTCCTGAGGACTCTTCTGATTCTGTTAATAATTTATTATACCCAGCCCAGAGGGAAACACGTGTCCATCTGTATCTAATTAGGACCAAAAACAATCAAGGGCTCGACGGCACCCCGCTCATTTCCAATGCAAGCGACTCTTGAATCCCTTAAGGGAATCTACCCACTCACTCAATTGAAGGGACTCCAATGCAGCTGGAGAAAGCTTTAGTTAAGCATTGCGAAAGGCAAATGGATATTGGAAATGTTGAAACTTTTTTGAATCATTGGTAAAGGTAGTAAAAATGTAATGGTCATCACAACAATGAAATGCAGCTGCATCTTTCTTCAGTTTCTGCTTCATCATCCGATGTTTTGAGATGATTAGTGTAACAATGCACAATAGATGCAAAGCTAGATGCAAAATATGGAGATAGAGATTTGTTAATCAAAAGAAGATTCTAATCGGAAGCATTGCCTGTGGCTGTTGTGATTCTTCGTCAGGGATTTAGCAGCTTAACAATGCCCTTTGTCTGGGGTAGCCTCCCAAGCGGAGGGTTTTGAAAGGTGTGAAAACGGTCGCCAGCACACCACAACAATCATCTTCCTTGTAGTCAGGAAAACGATCCTAATCTCTGATTTCTAATCCTAAATCCAATCCCATTAACACCACGCAACAAAACAATCCTCAGATGGCCGTTTCAACTGTAATTTTGTGATTATACTGTCGACACTTTTACGGTAACTCAATAAATGAAAAATACTTTAAACAAATTAATATTTTGATCCGTTCTTGCATAGTGCATAGCATATTCTTCTCTTCATTCTGCTCCACAAAGTCGCCTTCCTTTATAATCTTGATTCTATTTAAATGCAATACTAAAATGTGGTAACAAAATAGAATGTACCACACCGAAGGATGTTTGAACTTATTTTCGAATAATGTTGATTCGATAGCACAATGTTCTTTGATATATGTATTTTCGAGGTCTTAATAACAATAGGAATACCACAGTAATAGTTAGAACATTCATTTTTCTGACATTTAAGGCACGTTATAGAGGCCGTAGAGTTTAACAGTATTTGCATTCAAATCAAT
Source organism: Pseudachorutes palmiensis (assembly GCA_009869845.1). Classification (NCBI taxonomy): domain Eukaryota; kingdom Metazoa; phylum Arthropoda; class Collembola; order Poduromorpha; family Neanuridae; genus Pseudachorutes; species Pseudachorutes palmiensis. The sequence continues at coordinate 15,680 of VNWY01000106.1, read as the reverse complement.
TGGCTTAACTAACATCTTTGTGATACAAGAACAAAGGATTCCTAAGACAAACACAGCAATGGAAATATAGAGTAAAATAATGTAGAACTTCCACTGACTTGCAATCAGGGCAAAGGGGAGGAACAAAAGGACAAGGGAACTTTGATTTAGAACAAGCAACGTTAAAAAACGGAATGTATCCATGGAGTATGCGTAGAGTGTACATGATCGGAAGATGTTAATGAAAGGTGAGCGAATACAGAATCTGAAGATCTTCTGCAAACCAATACTGCACTCAAAACTTTTCTTAGTTGAAAATTCATACTGAAAGAAACGTTTGTCTTGAAGTCTCCCCCACATAATTTGGACCGTTGTGTTGAAAAGAAGATTCAACATGACAGCAACGGAGACGGCTATGACTTTGTTTAGGTCAAAGGTGATTAGCCATTGGGTGAAGTAGTAGTAGAACGTGGCATTCGCAAGGAGAGTAATACCTTAAGGATGTACAGAATTAAGTAGTGTTTTCAATACTTCCAAAATAACGTTTCTTTGTACTAACCTGTGGTACAAATGACCCCAATTGACCGGAATAGTAACCAGAGTTGACTTTGTTTTGGATTGTTTTCTAACTCTTGCAATGCCATCTTAAGCAGATCAGTACCAGCCCATTCCACCATCCCTTGGCCTTCGTAAAACATTCGAATAATTTCTCCATGTTGATATATCAAGCGAAGGCGGGGTATGTCATGGCAGGCTGAAATGCGAATGGACAAACAGGAAATGGAAAATGCCACGAGCAGGATAATCACTACAAAATGAAAGAAGTTTTTGCTCAATTCTACTTTACAGATTACAGTTTAATACAGACTTACATGCTAATGTGGAATGTTCTGTTTTGAAAAAGAAGAATGCTGATAGCAGCCAAATGGCTTGGAAGCATGATTCCATTTGAGCTTCCGTCCTTTTATACAACATCGATATCAGTTTGCTGTAATTTAAACAAAAACACTTTGACACGAATTACGTAAAGTTTACTCTAAGATTGTGTTTTACACGTAACTTACCTTTCATAATACCATAAGCGCATTTTCATTTTCTCAGCTTCATTCCACTCGTCATCATTTTTGTGAATTGCGACAGCATACCGATAGTGTTTGTATGACCTTCAAGAAATAACGAGATTAAAATGACCGAAGATCTTTCGGATATGTCCAAATGTTTTAATTACATGGTAATTGGGTTGTAAATTGCGGTGCATGCCTTCTTGCTCCAGTACCTGATACTAATTACATTGAACTGTTGAGGTGTTGTTAACAAGGGCTTTGGGCTTTTCATTTGCTGCAATGTAGGAACAAGGATAATCCCAATGGAAACAAGACCGGTAATCATTTCCCCTGAAATGATATTATACATGCCAACAATTAAATCGGATATCATGTCCGCAGTCGGAATCAAGACGCCTACAAGTGCAGACAAAATGGTCCACTTGGTTACAGGCTCACAACTAGCTAAATAATTCCGGAGATGGACGTTGTAATCAGCAATTTCTACTGATTCCACGGCCTCTGTTGACCTCTCTTCACTGACAGGAACTGCCTCGTATTCCTTATGACTTCGAGATGTAGCAGTAGAAGTTGAGCTGCCACTTTTCACAATGGTGCATGCTGCAATTGGTATATCTCCAACATGGACGGAAAGTTGTGACCGTTGAAGCTCAAAGCCGGCTTCAATCGGATGATTTCTTTTTCGCTTATTAGTCATTACACTCACTTCTGAGGATTAAGCCTAACGTTACGTTGAGTTCAATTGTAATTATATTGAGATGATTAATTTAATAATGAGTCGATTATAGTTGCTACACGAAACTTAGATGAATATGAAAAGTAAGTTAGGCTAAGCAGAGATTCATTGGGGAATCCATTTGCACAACTGAATCATAAATAGCGTGACTAGAAATTCATTTCCTCAATCCATGACTAAAGGAAGATAAAAACTACATTTACTATTGAAGTTCAAAAGTGGCGAAACACCAGATAAGATATAACAGTTTTCGGCTTAACTTTTGTTGCAATTTTGATTGACAACTAATTCCTATACAATGTTAATACCAAAGCAATAAAAATCAGGGCCAAAGGTAACAATGTGTCTGGGAAAATCCTGGTCGACACTACTCCTGGAAATTCCAAATTGATGGCTATGATGGTCGTGCTTTTCCGAGCAAGTCTTTTAGGCTGAAAATTAATGTTTCTTCATGGTTTACTTGTCCTATTTAACATTTATAAAGACATATAGGATGTGGTAACAACCAACGCTGTGCTTTAATAAAAACTAACTAATACTAGCATGAACAGGGTTGACACAAGTTGGTAGTTTTTCTAATGAAGAAGGACACCCGAATAAAATAAAATTATAAACTCATTTTCGTAATCCTAAATTGTCGTACTACCTGACCTAGTTTCAGAATTAAGAAATTAATAAAGTTTAAGGTAAACGAAGTTGGCGATGCAGTACAGTGCCAGCGTAGAATTCTTTGTTTTGATTGTTATTCGTATAATTATGTCCATTTCAAGTGTCCGGCTTCACTACAGGGAAGTACAATTTCATCCTTCGCTTGATTACCGTAACCTTCATTTTTTAAATGTCATCTCGATTAAACTCCTATTCATGTCATATTTCATAAAATTGTTTTCGTGCATCATCCTAATCATAATCTTTTCCGCATTCATTAACCAATAATCGACATTGAAACAAAACTGAAGTGTTTATGAGTGGTAAAAGATTACCATTCTGATTCTATTTTTATTCATATGGAGCTCCGTTACATTTATCAGAAAAACAAATGCAGGCGCTATTCGTGAATCCGTCGCCTGGAGGGTCGTCCTTGCACTCGTCTTCAGTCTGTCCATTGTAGTTGTAGTCGCAATAACGGTTAACCACCAATGTACCGCCACTTGCGAATTTAATCATGCCAATCTTGCAACCATACTCAGGGACAAGAGTGGAACCCACTAGTTTTTCACCTGGAAATCCAATAATTGAAATACCAATTACGAATCACAGAAACCAATGATTACATCAAAATTCAGATCATATTCATCTGGAATGTAGGAGTTAACCTTTAGGACATGGTTTAGCGTCAGTTGCGTTTGGTCCTTTCTTATAGTTGCAATCCTTTTCTCCGTAACCAACATAACAGTCATAGCAAGTCAATCCTAAATTGAATAGATTTAAGTTTCAGCCTGCAATGTGTTTCGAATAGTTTAGAGTTGTTACCATAGCTCACGGCAACAATGCCAAAGAAGCAAGAAAGAACTAGTCCTGAATTCATATTGAGAGTATTGTTGAGCTAAAGTGTTGTACTGTAGAATCGTTGTTCAATGTTCCCATTTTATACCAAAATTGTGCCAAGTTGTTCAATGCTAAGGATTGGGAGTGTGACAATCTAATCCTAATAATTCTGAATCGGATTTTAGGTTAGCCATCATCTGTCACAATTCCACTTCAACCTTCCTTTCATCACCATGAAATTTGAGCTTCAGTGAATTCAAATCGACAATTCAATTTTTAAATGGAATTTGGAATGGTAGCTGGTGGACCCAATTTTAACACTTATTCATTTTTGTACCAACTTTACTGCATTTAACAATTAGACTGTGTTGCCAATGCAAGATGCGAGCCGTTTTTTTTTAATCAAAATTACTGTATGTCATTCATTAGCCAGATCTTCACTTAATGTCGTTGAAAATTTATAGATTTACTCAAACAATAATTTGGTAGACGGAAATTCTGAAATTCCCCTTCCGTTGTTTATTACCCTTGTGTTCCCCGTTTTACGGTACCTTCTTCCGGAATTAAGAAATTAATGCATTTTAAGCACACGGAAGTTGGCGATGCAGTGCTGTGGCATCGTAGAATTCTTGGTGCTGATTGTTATGCTGCTCGCATATAATCCATTTCAAATATTAGGCTTCATTGAAATATTTCAGCCTTCGCTTGAATAGCGTAACCTTAATTTGTAAATGGCATTCGATTAAACTCCCACTCATGTTGAGTGATTTCATAAATTGATTTTATGTGCTCCATCATATTCATTTCTTCCGCATTCATTAACCAATAATAAACTTTGAAGCAAAACTGAAGTATTTATGAGTGGTAAAGATTACCGCTCTTGTGGATTCTATTTTTATTCATATGGAGCTCCGTTACATTTATCAGTAAAACAAATGCAAGCGCTATTCTGGTATCCTTCGCCTGGAGGGTCGTCCTTGCATTCGTCTTCAGTCTGTCCATTGTAGTTGTAGTCGCAGAAACGGTAAACCACCACTGCACCGCCACTTGGGAATTTAATCAAGCCAGTCTTGCAACCAAACTCAGGAACCATAGTGGAACCTACTAGTTTTTCACCACCTGGAAGTCCGATAATTGAAATGCCAGTTAGGAATCACAGAAACCAATGGTTACGTCAAAAGTCAGATCATATTTAGTTGGAAACCTTACCTCGACATGGTTTAAGGTCAGTTGCGTTCGGTCCTTTCTCATAGTTGCAATCTTTTTCACCATATCCCATATGACAGTCGTAGCAAGTCAATCCTAAATTAAATAAAGTTTAGCCTACAATGTTTCGAATAGTTTATACTTGTTACCATAGCTCACGGCAACAATGCCGAGCAAACAAAACAGAACGAATCCTGAATTCATGTTGAAAGTTGTTGAACTAAAGCGTTGTACTAATAAATAGCTGTTGCAAAGAATGTCACAATGTTCCAATTTTATACCAAAATTCAGCCAAATTGTTCAATGTTAAGGATTGAGAGAATCCTAATCTAATCATTCTGAATCGGTCTCTAGGTTAGCCAATTGTAATCATCACCTGTCACAATTTAACTTCAAACTTAATTATTTTATCATTATGGAATTCAAACCGAATTCCGAATAATTAGCAATTGAATTTTCAAATGGAATTTGAGCTCCAGCCGAATTCCGAATAATGAGCAATTGAATTTTTGAAATGGAATTTGGAATGGTAGCTGATGGACCCAATTTTCACGCTATTCATTTCTGTACCCACATTCCATTTTCAGATTAAAATACTTGCAACACTTTCCCAATAAGATGTTATTTGACAGCGTTACTTGCAAATTGTGCAAGAAAATGTTACATACTCTACTGGCAATATCCAGAATTGGTTCCCATTGAGAGTAATATGGACTTCCTAGAATTCTAACAGCAAAAGGTGGGATAATTATGCCATACTTACTTCGAATCATCCTTTCGTTCTCGTGCGAACCGTTAAATGGATTGAAAAAATATCGCCTTACGACCTCAAAGACTGCCTTCTTGACCTATCCTGACACCGAGGTTCTCTCTCTCTGCAGAAACCAATCCAATGTTCGTCTTGACGTTACAGATCAGAGTCAGCTTTAGGGAAATTAGGTTATTCAAATAAGACTTTAATCATCAAGGTGAAAATTCATTCATTTTAAGCGGCATTATCAGGCAAGTGGCAAACTATTTATGCCTATTCATATGTGCTTCTAGCAGTAGAATCTGAATATCAAAATAAGTTTAAAGCCTATTGAATTTCAATCCTTCTACGAACATCGAGACAGAAATTCCGACATATTAATTGTGAATTCTTTTCCAACCCAAACTTCCACAGGTCTACATGACCTCCAAAATGTCTTTTCCGTTTTGCAATTGACGTTGATCCTAGACAGAAGGAACTTATCTGCCATCTCCCTATGAGTGACACAGCGTTGGTATCCAAACACAGAGGCTAACATGATAGCGACAAATGTGGCAGAATAAAGTAGAATAAATACGTTGAGTTTGATGTTGTCTAACCAAACCTTTTGTTTGGTTTGCTACACCGCAATGTAACGTAGTCCAAAAAGTGTACCAAAACATGGAGATATTAACCGAAGGTGGTAAATGAAGGTTGAGCTCATTGGCACAGGACGGACGGACGACGGAGGATGTTTCTGGCATTGGGAGGAGTGCCCTACATGCTTTTTTACTGTTATAGGGGAGTTAATTGTTAATAAGGAAGTCATAAAGTGTATCAGGAAGAGGTGTGCGAACGAAGTTATAAAGTGGAACAAGGACCCTAACATGGGGTCATAACCTGAATAGTCATCCAGCTGCCATATGGCAAAACTCTTCCTTCCCTGTCTGGTGGGCCTATCCCTTCTAGTCCCCACATGGACAGCCCCTTCACTATCTGGTGGGGCCTTTGAGGAAGGACTGCCACTCAAAGAGAGAGTGGAGGTGGAAGTTATTCCAATAGGGGATGCGTACTTGCTATCCCTAAAGAGAGAAGATGGATCAGTACACCGGTACACTATGAAACCAGGTAACAATCAATTTCTGTGACTTACGTAAGGCTCTCTCTCTCCTCTAAATACGCTGGTATTTCTATTTGCTGCTGTACAGTCCGGTCACCGTTCTCCTTCTTCGTTCTCTCTCCGCCATATGGACGTGGACCGGCAAGGGATTGTCGTGTATGAGGACGAGGTTGTTCCACGAGAAAGGCTGGAATCCCTCAGTAGCACCATGTACAGAGCAAAGAACGCCATACTCAAAATACTCAAGCACGAATCACTCTTTGAGAAGTTTTTCGTAGTAAGGCCTTGAGAAATATTTGTCCAGCATGCAAATGTATCGAGATGTAATACTGCGTTTTGTACGCAGGAGGGACTCCTGCCCGAGGGAGTGATTTCGTGTGAGGATGGAGGAGACTTCATCCATCATTTTTATCAACCACATCAAGACCACTTCTTCAGGAAGCGACAGGTAGAAGAACCGCCTCCCATCATCCTCGATGCAACCAAAAACAACGCATCAATAATGCCCAGTGCTACTGACGCAAGTAAACCTGAGCCAGTCGACGCTAAAGCATGTGCTAACTTCTTGATTGCTTGTCAGTTAATGAACACCGACCCTTGATTGCTGGTAGAGCGATTGCTGGTGCGCTTGTGGAAGCTACACCTGAACTTGGTCTTCTTTTTGACTACGAGAACTCGAAGCTGCTCAACTGGGACAGCGCGAAAGTGCTTGACTACGCATCTGTTATGGTTAATTCACTCAACGAACGATTCGCAACGATGAAGAACCCAAAGCTCACGTTCGCACTATCTGGAGTGTATACAACCAAGGTAGAACAATTACAAATATGCCTTTGTGCTAGCAGAGACGCTTGAGGATTGGAATGACTACCGAAATGTATTAATTAGCTGCCCCTATTAAATTGGTTTCTGTATATTTCAGTCTAAGGACCTAGAGAACCACTTTGCGAGTGCCAAGGGGCAAGGGGGCTACCAAGCAAGTAAACTGCTCCAGTCCTTCTCTCACTGGGTGTTTGAAAACAAGGCTACCCTGGGCAAGTATGACATCCTGCCGGTCATCACAGGAGTAGATTTTGAGGGTTCTACTGCAGGCATTGCTTACCTACAGTCAGCCTGTTGGGGGCAGAAGAGTTCAAGTGAGAACAGAGACATGTCTGTTGCCCTCGTACAAGATAGAGGAGGCATTTGGTCTGGAGTCCACGTCTTGGCACATGAAATAGCGCATACGTAAGCAGAACTAACTTCAGTATAAGCGCTATAAGCTATGTCTTTCTCATTTTCCAGTCTCGGAGCTGATCACGATGGGGATGGGAAAGCAATTCATTGCCCGTGGTCACAAGGCTACACCGTAATGTGTATAATGTAATATACATAGTGTAAATATGCTTGAACATACTATCCACATGTCTGCAGATGAGTTACGAAGGGTGGGGTACTCTGAACAAGTTCCAGTTTTCCAGCTGCAGTGAATTACTCATAAGAGATTTCATGATTTCGAGTGGTGGTTCCTGTCTTAAAGTGAATGTGGTGCCGAATCTAATCAGGACCAAAGACACTAGTGGAGACAGGGTGACGATGGACCAACTGTGTAAGGCAGTGAGGTCAGATGCAACAGTGGAAGAAGGGGACCCAGGTTAGTAAGGTTCTCTGTCCCTTCGGTCCCTATGTTCACTCTTTCATTCTTTTAGACTCGCATTGCCTGTGGCTTAAATGCATGTATCCCATGAGTGCCACCATGTTTGAAATACAGACTGCTCCTGGCCTAGTAGGGAATGAAACACCTTGTGGCAAGGGAGGAGTAAGAACACTATATTAGTATGAATACCATGTAATGCCTAATAACCCCCACTCTTCTGTGGAGTAGAAATGCAAAGACGGTGTGTGTGTGGGTAACCAGCAGAAACCAATAGTTGAGCAGAAGGACAAGGACGCTGCTTGTGCGCACAAGACAGGGAAGAAGGACGTCGTGAGCGTAGACGCAAGTAAACTCAGCCCGGATCAGCAGTGTACCCAACTAAGATGCAAGTGGACAACTGCCAAGGGTTGGGCCACACAGTCAGTCCATGTTTTCCTCGGCAACGGAGCACCATGTGGCAAGAATGGGGTGAGTCAGGAACACAATAACGTTTAGAACATCACATTCACCCTGTATCTCTCAGGTTTGCAAAGGAGGGAAGTGCACAGGAGGAAAGTGACACTGATTGGAGATGTGAAAAGACAACTTTAAATGGTTTAATGCATGCACTATTCATATCCATGGAATAAAGTCCAGAGAGGTCGTTTGTTTAACTTATCGCAAGCGGAGATAACTATACAGTTAATCGGAATTGATAGGTTGTGTGTCTCAGGTTGACTTTGCTTAGAATGGTGTCTAGCCCAATGAAATCTAAAGCAGTTCTGCTTAGATTTATGTAGGAGATTATCCTCATTATTCCTTGCGATTTTAAGAGGTAGCAATGGAAGCAGAGCTAACAGTTTTCCCAATAACTTTCCCAAATGAAAAGAGCAACAGTTTTGAAATCGACATTACCGTTTTAATAGCGTGTCCATAGCTGACCCAATATGCAGAAACCTTTCCTGTTGAAATAATTGAATTATTTTCGACGAGTTTCCGCTGAGAAGTTTGGAGGAAAGCATATTAACTAAACGGGTCGAAAACATGATTGGACAGTTTATGAACAATTTCTTCTAATGTAGGAAGGTCTGAAACAAATGCTCCTATTTATGTCAACCCCTAAACTCAAAACGAAACGGACTTGAGTAATTTGATGGGAATCCAAACCCCAAATTAAATGAATTTATTGAAACCCAACTAGGTCAAAAGTAATAGTTGGGGATTCAATATTTAAAGTTGAAGGATATGGCAAAGAGGATTCATTACTTATCGTTTTGTAAACCAGGAAAGCTAGACTGTCGAACATGTCTAGCCTAAGGACGGATTTAACCATCATCTTCATTTCTCATGTCCTATTCTCTACATTAGCGAAAGCTCAATCAGCGACTTGTATTGAGAAGTTTCCAACATTCTTTCATTTCTCACAAGCATCCTATGCGTTCCAATCCTTGATTCCAACCGTCAATTTTCAGCAGGAGCAGAGCCAACATGTTCAGGATTTTACAACTTGTGTCTTGTACTTTTTGAACAACAACGTTGGAGTAGGTGGAATACAAGTAATCGCTTATTCAGGAAAGGAGTTGCCACAGAAGCTGCTTACAATCTATACCTCAGAAATCATGTCCAATAAGTTTCGTCAGATGCTGAGATGCTTCAGTTCCAAAGACGGTAAGAAAGTACACTTCTTTATCGAAGACGGTGCAACCAAATACTGGTACATTCATCGAGTCCTACCCTACGTGGAATTACCGGGAGACCCAATAGAATTCTACTACGACTTGATTGGTATCCTAAGTATCGAAAGAACGGCAAAGGTTCCACGGGTAAGGTATGGAATTTTCAACCGTTTGCATCAAGTCATAGTTATCCATGCCCTTGGGTCCTTGTACCAAATTTCTGAGCTGAAATCTGTAACACTCAGTCCGGAAACATGGAACAGAAAATACGGAATCACATACCCTAATGGCATCCTAATTGTGATGTACGGTGGTTTCCTTGAAACTGGAGAGATGGATACTTCTCGACTATTTTCGGAACTATTGACCTACCCAGGAAGAGTAACAATAGATACAGATGCATTGTTCTACGCCATGAAGTTTACATGGGAGATCTTGAATTGCAGCGTCATCATTATCCCTCCAGGTAGCACTCTTCGGGCACCTGACATTCATGCTCCTGTTTCCTCAACTCAGGCTATGAATGTAAGATCCGAGTATACTAGTTTTTATTCTGGAGAGTCAACCGATCTCCATTTTTTGTACCAAGTTGAACCACGTATCAGTCCATGGGGGGCATTGATTGCCCCTGTTGGTCCTACGACGTTAATAACTACGATTAGTATCATTGTGTTACTCGTAATTGGGCTTGGAGTAATCCAAGCTATTCTTGGAATGTCGAAAAGAATGATAACAAACGTACTTTTTTTCATTTCTCCATTTTTAGGACAGTCTGCTATTCTCATTCCCTCCAAGGAAAAGTCCATCAGAAACTTTTGTAGATTCCTGTTTGCACTCTACCTCATCTACGCGCTCATAATAAGCGAAAGTTACAAAGGTAATTTGATCAAATATCTAACAAAACCGTATGACAACATACACTTGGAAACTCTGGCTGACCTACTAGCAGCTTCTAAGCAGTTCCCGTTGTATCAGTTTGGAAAGGGAACAAACAATTGCGCAAGAGACACGCAAATTGGCAGTTTTATTCCCACTGTAGACAGCAGTAAGTCGACCACCAAAATTTTGACTCAACTGTCAGCTTTGAAAAATAAAGTATGTGAACAAGGCTCAGCTATACCTTGGGTTCAGTGTCTCCGTCGGCTTGTGAGCTCACCGTCTCATATTTTGGTTGCGGAAAAAGAGCTCCTGTCTAATGCTGTAGATTTTCTCAGATTAATTCGACCTGAGTCAATGAGGGTATCGCCATCGTTTTTCAAACAAAGCAGCTTGTGGATCTTGAATATGAAATCACTATTTCACTACCCGCTCCTTGGAATTTTATCGAGGCTTAGGGATGCTGGACTGTTTTCTTTCATTACTAAATGGATAGAAGAAAATAATCGTTCAAGAAGAATTGAAGTATACACGGAAACTATAAATGGACTGCGTGAAAAAGGTTATTTTACAAACGTTCAATTTGATATGGTGCCTCTTTCACTTGGTCATCTTTATGCGTCATTTGTAATCCTTCTTGTAGGAATTCTGATTTGCACTTGTATTCAATTAACGGAATCTCAAACTCTTTTCGACACTAAGTGATGATTTTCTTGTTCCCAATTAAAACATCTTGTAAAATTGCTATTTGGATTAGGATATGAATTGTTAGAAAGTCCATTGTTAAATTACCATGATTTTTGCTTGATTATTTTCGGGAATGAAGTTCTACAAAAGGAACGAAAAATAAAACGGAATGGTTTTTGAATTTGGGTTCCAGAGTCTAATGTGGAGATGTTGACTATTAACTTTTACTATAAAATATTTCAATTCTAAAATGATTTGAAGAGAAGATAGACTACATTTTAAGCTAATTGTAAGTAAGTATTTTGGTCTCCTGTTAACATTTAAGTTCTCAACATAGAAGTGTCTTTAGTCGATCCTTGCTTTATGCCTTAACTGAAGGTATGCCACTAATTGTGTAGTAAATTAAGTTTTTGTTGTATTCACACATAAGTCTGCTTTGTAAATTGAGAGTTAGCTCTGTGGATCTGAAGGATGCTTTTACTGACATGTCGCGCATGCTTAACCTTATATTTTAGAGTTTCTCTATCTAACGATTTGTATTGAAGAGATATTTGCATATCATGCATGAAGGGTTGCAATTTTATTATTTTATATATTTGTATTATTTGTAGTTATTTACAACGAATGAAACACTATGGAAGCCTGCATATCGACGGATTTGTTGTAACTGACTAGAATCGAATCCAAACACGCAAAAGCAATAGAGCCAAATAGACTGTAGTCAAGGTACTACTCTAATTACATGCGATAACAATAAAGCTTATTGGTTGTGTCCTTGTAGCATGGGAATTTTGTGCGGCACAGTACTTATTTAAGAAGTGTGTTATAGTTAGCATCAATAATGACAAGTGCATTGAATAAATTACTATCCCTCATGGATTCCTTCTATGCAAAAGCTTGAAGTAATTCAACCCCCAAGCTGGTCTTAAACGCTTAGTGACTGCACTACGAACTATTGCTCTGGCATGTAACCAAATTAGGACTGCTCCAATGTATACAATGTTTGCGTGTCTAAAGCGTACGAAGAAGGTAAACACAGTTACTGCGGGTTTTGAAAGTGCTGTAGCATAAACTTTACCGATTCTAAACTTTAAGGTTTCACCTAGTAACGTCAACAGTGAGGCACCGATAGCAGCTCCAAATAGGATGAAAAATGCTGAGATTTTCTTGAGATTCACAAACTGCTCTTGCAACAAGTATTCCCATCGACTCTGTCTGTATTTCTCAACTTGCTTTAAATGTTTATGCGTTAGGGTCCAGTTTTCGTAGCCTTCAGAGTGAATCTGGACCCCTGAAGCCACCAACGCAGAAATGAGATTGGCCATGTAGTAGTAATCAAAGACGTCGTTGGAGTCAAAGATGTAGTCATATCTTGATACTTCCAGCGACTCAGCAACGTCTCTTACACTCTCGTAAATTAGTATATTCTCGTCGGCTTTATGTAGCAGATCAAGTCGTATGTTATTGGTTCTCTCAGCCTTTACTATAAGTAGTTCACCCTTGCATTGTAGCAGCCGATCTTGAGGCGACGTCAGGGGATAATCTGGTGGCAATACAAGATGGGGAATAATGTCTTTCGTTTTTCCAGCATTGTTTCTGGGTGTAAGACAGATATCCTTAACGGTGAAATTGCAAGCACGATTACTGCACGAGTTGAATTTTAAAACGAACGGCACGTCACATAAGATTTCATTATGAAAGTTACTGGCAAGTAGCCACGCCACGTGGACAGCTTTGGGTAGTGCACCCGGAAGAAATCTTGGCTTGCCATACAATTGCATAAATGGATTGATCAAATCGTTAGGCAAGAATTTCATGCCCCGTGACAATGCTTCTTCCAAAGAATTTACCTTCCCATAGCTCGGAGGGGCGAGCATACTCGTGATTGCCAAACCCTTATAGGCTTGAGTAATAACGATAAATACAAACACAACTGGAACTAAGACGAACAGAAATGATTTCTGAGCTCCAAGTTTACGACTGTATCCAACAGTTTGTTCAGAAATCAGGCTGAGAATCATTAAAGCTGGTGAATCGGATTTGTAATCCTTCGCCAGTAGTAAGCTCCCTGACACAGCTCCTGTGAGTAAAAATACGACAATGGCTACCCAAAGGCCTGGTCTGAATGGTTTCACAAAGGCACTGAAACTCAGTTTCCCAGCTAAATCCACACATCCTATGAAAGAATATGCAGAACGAATAGTTCCTACAATAATTGTAACCCGACTCGTGTACCCAGTACGTGAAAGTCCCGAAGGAATATAGATTGCAGTGTTAGTTACGCTGAACTCAATTCCGTAACCGTCGTCAAGGTAATTCTCCTCGACGAAGACGCAATACTCCCATCCATTGTATTTTCCCTTGGTTAAAAACGGGAATATATGCTTGGCTAAAATGGAATTTAGAATCACAGCATCGTAATAAGGACCTCTGACTTCATCTTTAAAGCATTCGAAATTTCCGTAACGAAAAAACTTTGTCGTATTTTGGAACCGCAGGTGAATTCGTGCTTGGTGTTGACTTCGAATGTTAATTTCTGATAAATTGTAAACCGCTTTTGAAAGACTTAGTGGCCAGTATGCAATAGGGATCCAATCTTTGATACTTATGAGGTGTTCCGAAATAGGGTTTTTCGTTGTATTAAATGGTCGGAATTCATCCGAGCAGAAGATATTTATAATCAAATCCCAACTTGGCATGAAGCCTAAGATCTGAGAACAAACTTGAACCGTTTGCGTATCTTGGTCAAGCACATACGAAAGTGAAATGACTCTGCTGTGTAGCTGTTGAACTGTCCATGAGTGCTGAGGGTAAAGTTCCAACTTGTCATGGAGAATAACAAAGTACATAAACCCAATGGGGTGGTTCAAATACTTCAAGGGGTCGGGAAAGGTCAAATTGGATTCCAGTTCTTCTACAAAATATTCACCGTAACTATGCGCAGTTTTCTCTAATTTATACAGTGGGCGAGTCAGTTTACCATTCCTGTTGAGGCGGAACGGTGATATGAAGAATGTCGCTGTGCAGTCGTCATTTATTCCAAATCGAGGAGTAACGTAAAAATCCTTTCTGATCTGATAGTCAGGGGCAATGACTCTAACTGCGTGTTCAAATCCTACAATTGGAATACTAGAATTAGGGTTAATGGAAACAATGGAATAGCAGAAGTGAAAAGTTCGGAATATGTCATGGACCAACATGGCCACAAGAAAATTCAAACCTGAGAACTCCACTGCACAAACACCAGGGAACAAAAGATTGCGATGGGACTGAAAGACAATCAAGTAGAGAGGAATATTTAAAATACATAAATAAATAGCGGATAAAACAATATTTAATTTTTAATGATAGCTAGCCTTCATTTTCAATTATACAAGGAAGCCCGGCCTCCAAAATCAAGAACAAAGTATAAATTCTTGACCTATTTTCACATAGTTTTTTCAAACAGGTCAATGCTATTACATTGGCTGGTTGAATGAAATAGAATATCAAGTTATGGAAATACTTGCTGTCATTATTTACAATTTTTGTTCAATTTTCACCTGCTGCGACTGCGCTGATGGGAAGTTTTGATTTTCCAGGCCTACGGGGTCTTACCTTTGACCCAGTGGCATCCATCCTTGCATGTACTTTTAGATGTAGCTTGACGTCTCTGTCACTCTTGAATGTTGCCGGACAAAGATGGCACATGGAAAGTCTAACGTCGATATGGGACCTCTCATGACCTTTCAACTTACTCCTAGTTTGGTACGCTTTGCCGCAAACTCGGCAAATAAACTTTGCTGGAGCGAGCTCCTTATGGAAACTTTGAATGTGTTGACTGATCCTTCCTCTATGTATAAAACTTGCTCCGCAGCCTTCAACTGGGCAATGAAAAGTTGGCTCAGTTGTGTGACGGTACATGTGATTTTTAATGGACGACGGTGCTGACGCCTTGAACGGACAGTGGGGACATTGATGCTTCTTTTCTTCATGTTGGCTCCGCCTGTGGTAAGCCAGTTTATTCTTGGATTCAAATGAACGGTCACATCCTTCAACAGGGCATTTGAGACTGTGCTGCTCGTGGAGTTGGTAGACATGGCGGTGAAGGTCAAACGTAGACAGGTGCATGGCTTCACACAAAACGCAATCAAATGGACTTTTCCCCCAGTGAAGCTTCTCATGCTCTTTCAGCTCAAGTTCGGACTCGCATGATTTTGAGCAAATGCTGCACTTTGGTTTCATACTGAAGGTAGAGTGCACAGAATCCATATGGGTCTCCAAATGAGATTTTTGTTTGCATCGTTTTCCACACAGGTGACAGACCACTATCTTGTTTTCAATTCGACTTTGAACACTGGACTTGTATTCGAGTATCTTCCGCACTCGTGACAAGGTTGGCTTTGCGACTTCCTCGGCACAACCATTTTGAGCATCTTCGTTTGATTCCGTTGATTTTGCTTCAGTCTCGTGTGAGTTTTGTACATGGAGGACGAGACTGGGCCTGTTCCTGTATTTTGCTTG
>VNWY01000105.1:0-85219 GCA_009869845.1 Pseudachorutes palmiensis | reverse complement strand
TTGGAGACTGTTTTGGAATCGAGAGAGCATTTATCTAATGAGAATTTTCGGGGTGTGAATGATAGAGTGCGAGTTGAAATGGCCCACGCAGCTGGCGGAAATCGTGACCGTGGTGGTGGTGGTTTCCGAGATCGTGGAGGTTTCCGTGGTGGTGACCGAGGCCGCGGTGGGGACCGTGGTGGGAAAAATGACAAGGCGTGAGTCCTGGAAGAGGGATCTCATACCGTGTGGTTGTTTTGGCTGTTTCAGAGTTATCGTGGAGCGTGCCCGAGGGGTACCGCGGGATGGTCGAGGGGGTGGAATGGGCAGTGGCCGTCAAATAAGTCGTAGTTCCAGAGGCACAGCTCGCGGTACCGACAAGTAAGTTTACAAGGAAAAACGTTCTTTTCTCAGTCTTAACGCTTCGAAGAAAACGATAACTCTTGGAATCAAATCGAGTTGGTTGTCTACTGCTCATCGCCCGGCCCCGTGGTACTCTGAAACAAGCTAAAACATCCGCATGAGTGTTGAGTTCTCTAATCCAATCCAAAATATTCAATCAATTGTCAGACCTGATGAATTGAGGTTAATCGTTTTCATTTTTTTTTTGGAAAAGGTATGGGCCACCGACCCGGACTGAGTATCGACTTGTGGTTGAGAATTTGTCCTCTCGTGTCTCATGGCAGGTAAGGGTCATTTACATTGTTTTATCTATTAGTCCTTTTTTCGGTAGGGCAAGTGGACTCCTTGGATTTTCTAAATTAGAGTGTTCTCGGAAATGACGACGACAGGCTTAACAATGGCAAGCCTTTTTGAGGAATAACGAAACTGACAGAGTATACAGGCATGAGCCAAAAAGTGTTCCTTTCAAAGTTAAAAATAACGCCAAGTGCCGGTAAATGCAATATTTTTGTACAAGGTTCATGCCTGTTTCAGTGGCTTGCTACTGATGAGCAGGTGGCTAGTTTTGGGAATGTTGAATGCGTATTTTCTGTTTAGACTTCCTAATTTGTTATTGATGAGACTGAATGAATAATCGTCTGTTCCATCTTTTTACTTCTAAAGCCCCTCAATTGCCTCCGGGTCATGAATTGATGAGGAATTGTGGAATGGATTGATTCTCGGGGTCAATGGGCTCACATCCTCCTCCTGGGTTCACTAGCGCCAAAGCCATTGAGGCAAACTGGCTACTGGCGAGGCCATGTTCACTTCGCTCACGTCATTCCTAAAGCCCTTCCTGTCCAAGATGCTCAAGACAGACGCTTGAATCATGATGCTAGGGTCCGCTTCCTGAGAAGGATGAATCGGTCGGAGTCCGGCAGATGAGGGTTGGGACTTGACTTTGACTGACGAGGGGATGACGGTGGGTCCTTTGTGACCCACCCTGGTGGGGGAGTCATCACCTCTGGCTGTGACACGGATCCTGGACGAGAGTGAGATGCGATAGATGAGCTGAGGATGAGACCGTGTTTCTGGTTGACTGTCTACCGTACCTCCAGATGTGGGTCCTCTTGGGGTCAAATGGCGGGGTCAGGATCTCGGCTTTAGTGTCCACATCCCTAATCTTTTCACAAAACCATGCGAACCCGAAAACGTTTCTTTTGTAACCTCTCTTGTCCGAGGGAAGGTAAAAAAAAAACTAAAATTGTCCAAAAACTAATAATCAAAAATTAAGTACCAACTCTTTGAAAATCAAATCTTTCTGTTCCTTTTATTTTGATTTGTTGGAATCTTAAAAACAGAAAATGGGATTCGGATCAGTGTCTAATTTTAAACTTTTAAAAATTGTTTCCACAACGGATCTATATTTTCTGTTTTTATGATTTGAAAATTCTAAATCTGAGTCCTTACGTACCCCAAATCATTCCTGAATGAGCTCATGGCATCCGATAGCTGCTGAGGAAGAGGTCAAGGTCAATATCGTCAAAGGTTGGACTCGTGTAGCAGCAGGGTGAACACCGAGAAATGGATCGATCGATTACCTTTTCCCTTTTCTTAAATAATCCTTCTGAATCCCTAATTCCTTCTAATTTCCCAAAGGAGTTTATCACTATAGTTGGTTTTCATAACGCTAATTTGCATGACCTATGCTTCTCCCAGTTAAGTTTATAGGCGAATTTGCTAGTCATTCAACCCCCATTAATTGATTGGAACTGTTCTTATTCGTTCTCCTAAAAGGACTTGAAGGATTACATGCGACAGGCTGGAGAGGTGACGTATGCTGATGCCCACAAACAACGGAGAAACGAAGGGTAAGATTTGTCTAAACAATTCCATTCCAATTAGCACCAGATCCCTTAATTTCTTCCTGTTTACAGTGTTGTGGAGTTTGCAAGCTACTCTGACTTGAAAGCTGCTGTTGAGAAGTTGGACGACACTGAGTTGAACGGACGGAGGATTCGGTTGGTGGAGGACCGTGGACGCGGACGCGGGAGCGGACGTCGCTCTCGCTCTTCTTCAAGGTCTAGATCAAAGTCTCGTAGTCGCTCACGAGGCCGGCGGGACTCCAGGTGACTTGTCATGGGAGTTCCACTCGTGTAGATCATTCTTTTCCAATGATGATTCTATCTTTCGGGTCTGAATTAAAATGACGACTCACTATTCCCAACGTGTTCTGAGTGTGAGCTCTGTCTCAGAGCTGTATCGCCAGAAATCCAAGCATGAAACTAAATGTGTGAATTTAACACTTTCAGATCCAAGAGCAAGTCACGGAGCAAGAGCAAGAGCCGATCCAAGTCGCCACGATCCAAATCACGCTCCAAGTATGTCCTCACTTTGGAATTTATTATTTGGAAAGAAAGGATTTTTAACATTTGTTTTGTTTCTTCCAGGTCTCGGGACTCTCGTGAGAAATCCAAATCCAGGAGCCCAGACAAGGTGAAGAAGTCAAGGTCTCGCTCCCGTTCACCACGATCTCGTTCCAAGTCAAGGTGAATATTAGAATTCAGTAATTCTCTTCTATAGAAGAAATATACACCTATAGCGTTTGCAAAGTAACTTTTGATGATGTAAATCTTTTTTCATCTTTCGGGTCTGAAACTGTTGATGATAAATTCTCTACTGAAATCCAATTTAAAACTAAAGAGCTAAAGAAACGGGAAATCCTCAGTGAAAAGTGATTACTAATTTAACTTTTACTTCCAGGGACAAGAGTCGTTCCCGATCCAGGAGTGTGAGCAAAGGCCGTGATTCCCGAAGTCGTTCCAAATCTGCAGAGAAGAATGGGAACCGATCAGGAGACGAGAGGGACACGAAGGAGGAAGATAACGACGACTAAACTATAGTGGAAGATGCACGCTCGTGTCGTTTTTAATAAGTCTCTAAAATTCAGTTTCTTATGTTAAGATTACCCTCAATGAACAAGAAGGGAAACAAGAATTCAGTGTTTAGGCGTTAATTGATTTTTGATTTATTCAATTACTTTAATGGTTTATTCAATTACTTTAATGAGTTTCTTTACTTAAGAAGACCTCTTGTTTTGATTTCTAATTCTATTTTTCATGATGTGCTTTTCCAGTGTAAATGAATGTCTACGAGTTAAGTGTAAACATTAAACTACATTTTAAAGGAAATCCTTAATTCTAATAAAGTAAAATTCTAAAAAATCCAATCATTTGAACAGCTTCTTAAGATTTTAGAAAAGTTTTAAAAAAGAATCGAGTTTGGTTGGGGCAGATTGAGCCAATTTCTGAGGCGGGAGGAAAAAATTTTTTGAAGAAAGTTCAAGTTTTTAGAACAATAAAAAAGACTGTCAAAATAATCGAAATTTTGGACAATTTTCTCAAATTTTAATTGAAATTTGGTAATTTAGAACATGGAGTTACCTGACACTTACTACGACAAGCCAGAATATGTTGAAACGGTAAGCTTAAAATGAATATCCGAGGAAGACAAAACTGGCTTTACAGTTTAGGGTTAGATCTAAACACTTAATTTCTTTAGAATGACCCTTAACATGGGAATATGCATTGGCAAGGTCAACTGATGAATTTCCTATATGATTTTAGGCATCTGGGAATCGTGTTAGTCGGAAGACAGTTTTATGTGGGTCCCAGAACATCATTATCAATGGCAAGTCAATCGTTGGGGACGGGGTGATGATCCGAGGTGACCTGGCAAGTGTACGGATCGGACGGCAATGCATCATTGACAAAAATGTTATCATCAGGCCGCCTTTCAAACGCTTTAGCAAAGGGTAACTTCTTTTTTAGAGGAAGAGCTCAATGCTAACATGGCTTACTTTATAGGGTATCATTCTTTCCATTGCAAATTGGGGACCATGTATTTGTTGGAGAAAATACCATTGTCAATGCAGCTGTGATCGGGTCTTATGTACACATTGGGAAAAACTGCATAATCGTAAGCTTTAGTACAATTTCGGGAATTTGCTTGCAATTGTGGCTTTGTGGGAAAGATTCTTGAATTTATGATTTCCCAGGGTCGTCGATGCGTCCTGAAGGATTGCTGCAGAATTGAAGATGGAACTGTACTTGCTCACGAAACGACGGTGCCTTCGTTCTCAACTTATGGTGGCAACCCGGGTGTCTTTACTTCTGAAAATCCGGAATGTACTCAAGACCTTATGATTGAATACACTAGGAGCTATTACCAGCATTTCGTCCCTAGGCCTCCAAGGTCATAAATTGCCTTCATCCTGTTCCAGGATTAATCTTCCATCCAGAATTGGCTAATCTAGGTTAACGCCTTATTAACTCGGTAAGCAATGCATACTTTTACTTTTCTCATTTACAACATACCAGAAATGCTTTGTGTCAAATCAAATTAATATGATTAACGTGCAAAAAAAAAAATAAAATTGCATTCCAGCGGCTATTAGTGAAAGGTTCCCTTCCTGGAACGTGAGGAACAATGAGGGTGTAAAGACAATGAACAATTTTAGGTGTTCGTCTAGTCACAGGTCATCGTTTCCTTTTGTTTACACGCTCATTCTTCCCTTTACTTGTTCATTGCAGGGAACAATTGTTATGAGAAGACGACGTGCTTGCGCGTAGTGGTGGATTTCATTAGTATTGAGATCCTCTCCTCGTGACTCATCCGGTTTCCCATTTTACTCATAGCCCAAGTCCTGCCAGTCAAAATAAGCTTAGACGAGGCTGGATGGAAGGAGTATCCTCATTGCTTCAAGAACTTTGTTGATTCCACTGCAAGTAACAGCAGCGGAGTGCGTGCTTCTGTTTATACTTCAGTCTCCGTCGTCTCCTCGTCCAGAAATATTCCTGGGAATCCAGCACCACCATCAACCTCTCAGTCACGGTGTGTCACAACAATCTTTCAGGTTTGGAAACACCATGCATCTCCCTACTCGGAAATTCGATTTGCTCTGGAAATTGTGGTCTTCCCCATAACAGAGTTTTCGGTAAGCGTCTTTTTCCTTTTCTCACGACCACGCCTCAATAGCTATAAAACTATATTCCCATTGGTCCAAATTGTAGCAGGTCGTGTCATTCAGGAATCCGCAGTGAAGCATGTAATTGACTTTGTGATGCTCAATTAAATGAGCATGTTTGGCAGTGGTGGGATTCATGGAAGTCGTGATGATGATTTGAGCCGTTTCATCTCGGGAGGTCAATAACCCATCTCGCATATTGCATGACACTCTCTATTGTTTTTGTCAACGTTCCTACCGGACTCGGGGCTCCTACTTGAAATGCAAGGGAAACAACCGCAAATAAATGTCGCGTGGAAGGATTTTCTTAAGTGACTCCTCGGGGGGAATGGATTAATATTCCAAGGTCAAGGGGCTCCAAGGGAAGGGAGAACCTGTTGACTCACACGGTGACTTCCGTCTGTTCTTGACGATGCTCAAAGTCTCAAATGGGGTCTCAACTCTCAAGGGACTTGGAATAAATCTTGGAATTAAGAAGCAGTTGTTTGGGTTTATAATTTAGGGCGATAAGAGGATTTGGAACCACCTCCATTTCCGGTGGTCCCATGGAACTAATCTATGAAGCTCCTAGGAACCTTCTGCTCCTGTCTGACTTGCATTTCCTTTTGTCTCTGATTTAGGATTCTCATCATGCATTCTCATTCCTCACTTTCAGGAGACACGGAATAGAAACAACAGGAAATTGGATCAGGATTCTACCCGTCCTGGAGGAGTTGGAGGATTTTTGAACCCTGGGAATTGGCCCTTAGCTTGTACCTTCATAACGCCATTTGGAATTCTGATTTCTGGAATTCTGGTCAGACTTTAAGTTAAAAGTTCTGGTTGAATCCTATTGTTGACAATGCAGATGCCCGAATCTTCAGTTTGAGCCCCACTTTTCCCAATTTATCTTCCCATTATGATAAGCTCCTGTCTGCTTTTAAGTTCTTGTATTGACAGCACCAACCATGTAAACTCCATTGTTTACTTTAGGAGTGGCGACGACAGTGTCGCCCAGCTGCCCTTCTAAGGGTTGGACTCGTCCAAGACCACGCGACCACTTTCACCAAACCTTTTTTGGCGAAAAAATCATGTTTTTTAAAAGTAATTTCGCTATATGCGTCGGAGACACTGCGGTAGAAGTGTCCAGTCCAACGACCACCAGCAGGCAACATGTCATTGTCTCTGTTCCTGATTAATGGTCAAATTAAGCCCCAACCTTCCTCCCTTTTGTCCCATTTTGTTTTTGAGTGTGCGGTGTTCCGTATCCCAGTTTCCAAGTTCATTGTCGTTTTGCATGTGACTCCAGGGGAGATCTTCATTTTCTGGGTAATTCCTTCTTGATTTCCTTCAACATGCAAGTAATTGTGGTCGAGAAGGAACCGGAATGGGCCAATGCCACTAATGACATTGCATGTCACCAACAAAAGAATAAAATCTAAAAGCACAAGAAATCACATTGGGAATTCAAGTAGGCTCCAGTGGAAGACTTCCTGGAATTCCGAAATACAAGCAGTTCAACGACGCCGTCCGATTAATTTTACTTTCAAAACCAAGGAGTAATTTTTCGTTTAGGTAGTTTGGGTAGAATTCTGATTCGCTTTGATCGTTTTTTTTAAAATGAAGGTTGGATGATAGCGAAAGTAGTTCAGCATCCACACACCTTGGATGCAGTTGACACTTTAGGATTTATTCATCTACTTTTTCCCTTGATGGCAAAACAGGTTAAAAATTAGCTTCTGCTTATCTAACCCTTTGCATTTTGCATCCAACTTATAAAGGCTAACATTGTCATGAAGGACTCGTTCCTTTTTCTCAATTTTTAACAAAAAGTTGACACGGAAATTGACACCTTGATTGCCCTCAGAGATGCGGAGGGTATAATTTGCATAATGAATTTTACGCAAGCTCATCCTTCAACTGAAATGTCATTGCCACTTAGAATTCGAACCTGATTTTTTCATATTTCCAATTGTTTTCTCCTTAAAGATTTCCTTTGTGAGAGCTCGCATTTTCTCATTGTTAAATGACAGGTTGCGTTTAATTACCGATGATTACAAGTTCAAATATTGAAAGTGAAGAGATCAATGGACGAAGCGTCAGTTTCACTTTCAATTGTCATCCATGTCCACACTGTAATCAAATCCTGTTTAGTTCAATACAGGGAAAGGAAGGAGTCACACTCGGCTCCAGTTTAGGCTACAATTACATTTTTTTTTCTTCTGCCAAATGTTATAATTAAAATTGAAGCAAGACGAGGATACTTTGCAGAATTTTGATTGGCTATCGGATTTCCTGGTTAAAGGAAAATCCCTCGCCACTGACAGCGTGACTTCGTGACTGTTGTGATTTTCCTGAACCTGATCTTGCTAGATCGAATTACATTTGACGCTTTAGATTGCTCAAATTGGTGCAGCGTCTTTGGGAACTTGATCTTGGGAGTTGTGGATTTAAAACCGTGAATTCAGTGTCATTGCCAATCTATAGAGACACTTCAAGGCTTCATCATGGATACCTTAAATACCTTCACGCGGTATGCCCTGCAACTTTGCAAACCTTTCCAGAAACAATTACGGAAAAAGTGGAATGACCTGGGCCTATTTGCTTCCTATCCAAATCTAAGTCTGACATTTTAGAAAATGGCGTGCAAATCATGGAATTGAAATTGATGTTTTTTGCTGTCTTATCATTAGACCTCCCTTGAATTCTTCACACCTGAGAATTTTAAGATTCCACTTCATCAACTTGACTTTTATTGTCGTTCCTAGGCTTCCAAGTGGTAGCTTCGCAGTTATTTTTCTACACAAAAGAAAAGTGCATTGAGATTCCAAAATGGGAAATTGGAAGTCATAAAATGTTGGAGAGTTTTGCTCCGGGTGACCGCGGCGGCGGCAGCGGCAGCTAAGGGCGGTTGCTGCAATAAAGAGCCAAGTGCAAGTGTGTATAGTTCCCTAAACTTTTTCACTTTCGATTTTTATTTTATAATCTCATTCTTGGCAAGTCTTGCCCCACGAAGCAACTTTATTTTCATGATCTTCCCCTCTCACTGCTTTCCCTTTTCCACTTTGTCATCTTCCATTTGGATTTTATGAGTCTTGTAACCATGCTGAAAGATACAATGCAATCGGATCATCTTGAGTGTCTAAAAGTAGTTTAACAATGTGATTCTTAACAATTGGCACCGGAAGTCTCCCCTTATTAACTCACAACGAATCTCAATTTAGCTGTTCCAACTAACTCCAGAGGATATTGATTCCTCTGGGAGCCTGAGACACGCGAGCAGTTGGGGAAGCGTAATTAATTATGATTGGATTTGTGAGGGTAGTGGATATGTCTAAGAGGAGCGTGAGTGATGGGGGTAGGGGATGTATAATTGTTGCCATGACCCTTGGCCCTTCGTCTCTAATTAGGACCAGCAGTGGATTTAGGTGTTTCACCCTTGTGTTCTGGACAGGGACTGGAGAAAGTGCAGTAACCCCTTGGATCGATATTAGAGTATCGTAACTCTGTTAATGGAGGCAGATGACTCACCTCCCCTGGATCTTCTTCCTGGAAAACTAAACCAATAAAAGACATTCAGGAGAGGACAATTTTCCTCTTTCTCCAGCCCCTCCAGCAGGGAAAAAGGGAAAAGGAAAACACGAATTTCAATCATGAATCATCCAGTATTGATGTACACGGTACGTACGGGGCTTGATGCTTTCATTCCCCACTAAACATTTCATAATTCTTCCTCTGGAACGATGAATTCTCCAAATTGGTTTACTTACTAAGCCACTTTTCCAGGTTCTGCAGCGGTGCAACAAAGAATTCCGGAATTGTTTTCATTTATTCATCTTAGGCTTTCACTTACAGTGAAAGTCCTTGTTCCAATCTTTTCAAAAATGAGTCATCACCCGTTGCATTTTAGAATTCAATCAGAATTCTAGACTTGGGAGCTTTAATTATGAATTGCTGTTGGGAAAGTAATGATTTAATGACAGTCCTTGTGCCCTCTGCACGCACCGCTTTGTAAAGTGCGTGTTTGAAGTGCGTTTATGAAAAGGCGATATGAACAAACCGCAACGAAATGTTCCTTTGTGTATAAATTAATCAGCATACTATCCTCTGCTAATGAGACTTTGATTACAAACTCTGAATGATTAGAATCTAGAAATCTAGTTAGGAACGCTATAGCTTAAGCTTTCCACAGAACATCGTGTTGATCTTTGACTAGAAAGTGAAACTGTTTTTGGCAAAGCTTATTTTAGAATGGCATTTTCTCCTAACGAATGAATGAGAAGGAATTGCTAAAAATATTGCAGAATGTGAGTCAGTTTGCAAATATTATGGGGACAGGAAGGGGGGGGGGGGGAGTAAAGCTTTGGGACTTGTGAGGATTGTCAGAGGATGTGACGAATGTACGATGGTCTTGTCCAACGATAAAGCAATAATCGCTCCCTATAACTACAATTTTCCTTGATTAGCCCTTATGAAAATGAGGATTGAGTTCCAGAAACGCCTGCCTTGACTCCATTTCCATGTCCAGTCATTTTGTATATGAGTAATAAGAACTCTCTTGTGGTTTCTAGGGTTTGGAAATAGTATCGGGAACTTTTGTTTCACAAGCAGCGTGTTAAAAATGTAATGGGAGAAGCGTCTGAATCTCCTGAATGACAGCATCGCTGAAGTTGGGGTTTTCTGCACTTTGATACTCTCTGGATCTGCAGTTTTAATTGAAGCTTTGGAATTAGTTATTCGCTGGATAGCATTTTCATTTTGGCAGTAAGTGCGGTTGCGTTGCAATCTCTTCGCTGGTAACGGAATTGTAGTGGTGTGGTTTAGTGCCAATTATTTACTAAAGGAGATTAATTCAAGGCCAGCGCCTGACGCTAACTGTTTGACGTAAGCACAACACCCAGCAGTGCTACATTACCGGAAACGGGGGCAGGAAATCTGAAATATATTTGCTCTGTTCCTCTAGGTTCTTATGATTTAAAATAAACTGCGGCGATGGAGCTTTGTACTGAACTAAAATGTGAAAATGTCTGACTTTGGATTTGTTAATTGCAGGTGTGAATTACTAATTGGTTGCTGGAATGGATCGTTACCGACTGGAGGAGTATCCTAATTATCCTGATTTGGCAAACGACAGTGGCTCTGATGAATCAGATGATGAAAACTACGGATCAACGGTCACTAATCCGAAAGACAGAGGACGAGAGTCGGCAGTGATGCTGGACACTTGGTTGGCAGAATTGGATAACTTAACAACCGTAAGAATATTTCTTCCATTTATACCCGTTTCAGAGCATTCTTTAAAAGTTGATGAAGCTGAAATAATTCTTCCCTTAGCCACGGGTCACGAAGGTCAGGTTGTAATTGGTCATAGCCTTGTAGAGGATCGATCTGGCATTAAATTTAATGATAACGATTACGAGCGTTGGCAAAGTGTCTCATTAAACTCCAGTCCTACTTGAAATTCGTGGCCATGAGGACCTCCGCTCATGGTCAGACATAGGCTATAAGAATGAAGAAGGAATGGTCCATTTTTATAACTCCACCATTCAATGACCTTCCAGCGTCACTCTTGAGCCTTTCTAACTTCCACACTTGTGAAATTGTTGATGCCGAAACTTCCTTGAACCTTGAAACAGTTCGTTGGAATATTGAGGAAAAGTCGTGAGAGTGGCTGCGGTGGTGGCATGCTGTGAGTAAATGTTTGTACATCCAGAACTTTTCCAGACTCGGGTTTCCTTTCTTTTGACTTTGATTTGAAGGAAGTTGACTGGAAATTGGTTTCTGGGAGAAGAAAAGGCTGATCTTTCAATGTTTCCTTACAGCCTTTAACTACGGTTTCCGCTTGTTTTGGCCCAATCTTAGTTTCAATTTGGACAAGAGAAAGTCGGAGAAAGGTCGGAGGCGTGTGTGTGTTTTAAGCCCCTTCTTAAATAACAAGAGACTGAGGCTAGTATCCTGGACCGTATGAAAAGCGATCCTCCAGGCCATCTTCAATTAAGGGCGGAACAAAAGGCTTCCGTAATAATGGTTCCAGGCCCCCGCAGCAGCGCCTGTTTCTCAAGCTGACATGTGGTGGTGCAAAAGAAGGTTAGAATAAGTGCATCCTGTCACCCCTTGTCCTTTCCTCCGTGATGATTGGTGTAGGATTATAAATACAACAACACAAGGAAAGTTGGGCTTACGCCAGGTGCAGTTTGTTAAGGGTGTCATCCAGTCCATGGACCCTTGTAAGAAAATCCAAATAATACGCCACGTGCTCTTCCTACAAACTTCTTCCCCTCGCCTTCGCACAGCCCAAGCGTCTCCTCTTACTTGTTTTCCCCGTTTTAAATCTTCTTTCAAAAGATTGAAAAGGCAGATGGGCTCGTGGCCTTGTCTTCAGACGCTGCTTCAGACGCTTCTCCTGTTGACCACTTGAGGCCAAAGCCCCCTTCCTTCCTCCTTATAATTCCTAGATCATCCGTCATCCTTATGCCCACTCCGAGTGTCACCTTGTCAAAAGAACTTCCAACTCTTTTTTAGAATTGAAATGTCTAGAGATTTCTTAAGTGGCTTATGCTGTTGCACCCACGCGCTTGAATTCTAGCTTAGTGCTAGCGCTCGCTCACTCACTTCGGTTATGGGGACTCAGGTGGGGACGTGGGAGTGTCCATGTCCCTTGTCACATTAAGCACTTTCCATGTATTCAAGAACCGAATGCTTTTAACCTGTCGGAAATCCAACATTCGGAGTTTCTTTTTTATTACACACCGGACTTCACACCTGTCTCCGTTCTACCTTTGATTAACATTCAGGATCTTTAAAATGGCCGTTTGTCAACAATAGGGAGGGGGTGAATGACATTATCCATGAAGAATTATTAATTGGAATTGGAGGTAAAATGGGCCATTATTTTCAGATGATTAACCCCTTTCCTAGTTCAAAGCGACAATCGTTTTATAGCTTAATTGCACCTCCGCTCAAGTGAGATTAATTGACATTTACAGTTGAAAGTCGGTGGAGCTAGTGGCTAAGTGCCACGGATTCGATTGGGGAATAGGCCCTGTTTGGACGGAAGGCATTTTTACGACATGTTTTGCAATGGACACAATTACAGGGTTCGGAAATGTACAGGTAGGAATGTATAGCGTGTTTTACAAAATACGGGGCTTTAGGAATAAAAATTTTTATTCGTTTCCGGGTGCAGTTTCTCAAGAAAAAAAAACCTGAAAAATTCGATCACGGTTTAAGAAGAATAGGAAGAAAACTTGGTGATCTGAATTGTTTAGTTAGATTGCATTTTTAAATAAGTCTTGACTGGAAAGGAACTAATTTCTGCCAATGTTTTCTAATTTTCCTTTTTAACAATTTTCTTGAAATAATGAGCATAGGCTTATTATTTTAGCTTTTTAAGAGTAAATGCATTCAATTTCAATTCAATTTTTTATAATTCCAGCACCAAGTCTGCAGGAGTGGTTGAATTGTCTCTCCATTTATGGCAGTGTGATTAGTTGTTCTTTGGACTTGAGGGGGCCAGGGGGCAGAGATGAATGATAGTACAACTGAGCTCTTCTCTCTTCACTGGATATGTCCATGTTGTATGATTGAAATCCAGTATTCACGATCTGAAGAGAGCTTTAAGTTGCAATGGAAATGGAATTGGTCGTAATCCCTTTCCAAGGGGGACGCTGACAGATCATCAAGTCTTCTTCCAGCATCGTCCCTTCCACCATCATCGACTTCGATCCATCCTCTCTCTCCTTCCCTTGTTGTCCAAATATGGACTAGCGGACTAGCCTGAGAGTACTTTTCGACCGTCTGTCTCCTATTTCGGGACCCTTTTCAAGGCTCCGACCCTTTTTCAAGAATCCAGCTGCTGCCTTTCATCTTTATTCATTGCGTCTCTTCCAAGGGAGCGGCCCAGTCCCTTTCAGTTCAGTCCTGCTGCTTGACCCACTAGGTCCAAAACTACTTTTCTGCCTCTCAACCAATCACAATCTCCCCTGAAATTAAAATTATCATTGCGTGTGAAGAGAAACTGTTATTTTAGCACACGGTTTTTGTACCCGAAAGAGTTCCATTGGTTTTTGTAAATTAAGGTCTCGTTAGGCCGTCACTTTGAGCTAAGCCCGGTGCTCCTCACCTTGTCAGCCTCCTTCCTGAAGGAATCTTTTATTGGCTATTGTCCGTGTGGGAGTGAAGTGCTTGTGAACAATCACACCTCCTCCTTACTTAATTACAAAATGAGTTTACGATTCGAACGGAAGGGTTCCCTTAGACTCCCTGCTAAATGGAAAAAAGTTCCAGCATCAGAAGCGGACGAAGAGTATGTCAGGAGCTGGTCGTATAGACAGTGCCAATTCGCTTGCGACTACTTGAATCTCATGGATTCAAGAGGGCCACTGCCGCTTCTGGAAGAAAGCGGGGCTTCCACACCTCTGCTAAGGAGAACGGCTCGTCCCATTGTGCTCAACAGTGCGGATTCTACTGGGACTTGGTCTTCCAGGGCTTCCACAGTCTCTACCCTCAGCACCGCTACCAATGGCAGTGTTGGTTTCTGCGGGGAGCTGTTGGAATTAGGATTCGAAATGGGTCTGGAGCTCAGCGATGACGCCATCACCACCGCCGCTCCGGTTAGTTTTCCCTTCCTTCAGGATCACGTTTTCCAGAAGCATCTGAGCTAGTGTGTCTAGTGAAATTGGATAAAGATGAATGATTCATTTGGGAATTAATGGGCTTGATTAATTGTGATAACTGACATGATTCGCGGTGGCAATTAAGACCCTACTAAAGAATGATGAGTTTAATTCCAGCAGTAGCAGCCTTGTAATGAAGACTTGTAAATCCAACTCTCGGAATTGCTTTGTATAAATGATGATTACATTTTTTTCTTTCCTCATTTACGCGTCCTCATTCATTCCAGTTTAATGATAAAAATAACAAGCAAGGGCACTGCTCAAGTTCTTCCGCATTATCAAGAAAACTAAGTTTTTTGTTGAGGAAAATTCACCAAAAAACTAATATTCAGCCTGCAAATGCAAATGGACTCTGAATTAGGAATCCTCAGTAATGAAGCTTAAGCAGAATTTTAGACCTCAGGATTTGAGTCCATGGTCCTTTTATAATAAGAATTTGCATACAAACGGTCACGGTGAACCCACAGCCTCCATTCCCCTCCAGCTCCATTCTCAAAAGGAAGAGCCCGAATGGCAGAAAAAATCCGAAAAATTATTAAATTATTAAATTACTAAAGTTTCATGCTCCAACTCCTTTAGGAATGGATGCTTTTCTTGAATCTTCTTAAGGGCATGGGATGGTTCTAAACTCGGGAAATCAATTAAGTGGATTAGCCATAAGAAGGAGGATCTTGAGCACATTATGCATTCCAAAGTTTTAATTGAATTTCTCTGTTCTAAAGAGCATCAAGATGTCAAAGTGAAAGATCATGAGAACTTTCACTTTGGATGAAGTTCAACGCCATTTAAAGAAATTATTGGATTTCAGCCCGATTTTATTCCTACAGTTTCCTAGTTGCTGTAATGTGCTCAAAAGTTTGTGCTAAAAACTGGTCTTTATAATTTTTTAGCGACATCCTGTCGTGCTTCTAAAAGCTCCCAGTTGGCGACATCTGAGTAGCAGTAGTGTGTTTGGTCTGATTAGTTCCCCTCTAGGACTTTTTGAGGATCACGAACCAAGGCGGAAATGAGTTTTTGATAATGAAAAGTGAAAAGGCGTCAGTTTAATTGCGAAATTTCCACTCTCCCCCCTTCCTGAAATGCTACAAAGTTTCCAGAAACTTTTCCGCTGGATTTGATAACTTTTTTTTGCATGTGACACTGTGGGACTTGTGTCGGTGTGAGTGGCTTTTGTTGTCATGAAGTGGCGGTGGGAATCTGATCGTAGGGGCTCGAATGCAATGAAGCCTTTCTCGGAGGATTCTAATCTAAAACTTTTGATGCGGTAGTGTATATAAGTCTAATCCAAATTATTCTAAGGCCATGGGACTTGGTGCATTTTAGCTTTGTTGCGTTCCTGTTTTAAGTGGCTCTTGTTATGACTATGCTTTAAGCGTAGAATTGTCACCCGCTGACTTGAGCCTTTGATGTCACACCCGGAAGAAGAAGCGACAAAAGTGACAATATAATGAATGGGAAATGAACTTTGGAACTTCAGGGTTCGTTTCAAGGAGGTCCTTCAAGCATTCCTTTGATCTGTTTATGATCAAGTGACCCATTGGCAAGGTCCAAGTGTCTACTTGGAACTGGAATGCACAAAATGACACCACCGACAAAACAAGCCACTTCGACGCTTTCAATCCTGGGAAGCGTAAACATCCAAAATAAAAATTCATTGACGAATTTCATCACTACATTGGCCATGTGAAAACTGAATTCTTTGGGTTTTGCTAGCTGATTTTTTACTGAAAAATTAGACGGCGTCTATCCTTTCCAAATTAGAAAATCCTTGCCTTTCTCTTTCTCAGGATTTTCTTCCCCTTCTTTCCTGGAAAAGGTCAAAGGAATCTATTTCTACTTTTTAAGCTTTGAAAGGAACGTTGATTTGTTGGTTTTTTCTTACCAAAAGAGCACCGTGCGTTGTGTACTTTCTCAAGAAATAAAATATGCTCTCCGCCTCCTCCTCCTGGAGAAATGCTGCTGGACTTTTTTTCCTTCAGAGTTTCGTATAATAATAAATTAGAAGTCTTTTAACCTTTGAATGCCCGAAAGGAAGGCCCAATGGATTTACATTAACTTCCCTTCCCTCCCTACTTCCAAAGGAGTTTCGTGTTCATCATTTTCTTGATCTTGATGGTGTGTTTCCAGAAGGGCAGCAACTGGTACCCAACTTTCCACTAAACTAAGCTAGAAGTTTTCCTTTGTGCTGGTCGCTTTTGATAAAGATCATAAATGAAAATGACATTGACATCGATTTTCTTCTTTCCTTCGTCTCTAACATCCATCGGAATGAAGTTACACCTAATGGAATGGAAAACTTCCATTGAAGTCCATTACCTCATCAAGTCTAAACTTTGAATGGGAATTCCTTCATCCCTACCCTGAGATTGATCTTGATGGGAGAATCAAATTGGGAAATGCATCGGATGGCTTTTGGCTTTCATCCTTTCCTCTAACTTTGTTTACAACCATGACATCAACGCTTAGCAAAAGGGGCTATGGACCCATTACATTTTTAATACTTCTATACTGCTGGATACTTCCAGTAAAGAGAGCCACTTAAGCTCCTCGTGGGTGGGAATTAGATCCTTTCGTAGTTTACAAAGTAATGGCACCAAATGCCGCTTATGTGGTTCTCACACAGACGCTTCTACTAACTTGAGAAATCAGAGAGCCTCTGAATGAAGCCTCCTTCTTCGGTTCAAGGTTCAGAGGCATCGTGTCGAGATTAATTTGATCACAAAACCGTGTTTCTGAATTCAAATCATTTGGGGTGGTGTAAATAAAGAGGGGGTGGAAATTCATGAGGATATAAGATGGAATTAGGTCCAATTACATGCTTATGTCTTGGCCATTTTTGGAGAATTGAACTGTATTAGTACAACCATATTGGAGTCATGGAAAACTGGATTCAGCACATGGAATTTTATGTTTATGCTTCATTTTTATTCCTTCCAGTCCCCCCTTGCCTTGCATGCCCCATCAGATTCGTACTCGGGAAAAAATTCCTTATAATGCATTACTGGAAGTAACAATACCAATGAGGGCGGACCGTGAAAACATTTTTTTGCGCTGCTAGTTCTTCATAAACTTGAGACGCCTTATGCAAGGTCTTGATGTAAAACTAAAAGGAATCGGTTGGGAGTTCCAAACGTTTCACAGTTCATTCGAACTGAACTTGAATTCTGCTGCTCAAGAATGCCGATCGCTTTTGAATTTGGATTTCACTAACAAACTCCAGTGAAGAGTGAAGTTTCCCAACAATTTGAAAGACAATTTGGCTGTATGCCCTTTAGGACTGTAATGTCAAGGGAGGTGTCCTTGTACTTTATTTCTCCTAAGAACTGGTTTCATAATACTGCAGTGTGGATGCTCTCGTTAAACCTTGTTTTTAGGGCGTGGTCCCCGCCAGCATTTTCTGGAGACATGAGGCGACGGTTGTTGCCTCATTCCCCCTATGTCATTTTCTCTCCTTTTTCCTCACTGTCTAAGTCCCGGGTTGATGACTCATTCAATACCCTCCCTCACTTCCTCCAGGCCGCTTTCTCCAGCAAATATTTCCAGGAAGGAGGAATAATTTGACACATCCTACATCCATCAAAGTTTATTCTACAAGGAAAACAATATTGCAAGCTTAATTGCAGTGGAGAAACGCCGTGCAGAATTCAAAGACAATTCAGTGACGCAATTTCCATTCTATACCAGCTTTAAGCGTTGGATCCGAGATTTTTGATTGAAAAACCATAAATTTGGATTCATCTGCATAGGATTATTGTCGAACGTGTCTGAAACGAGATTGGAGTCTGAAGGCTGGAATCGAATTTTGGTTTTTCCGATTTTTCTTTTCATCCCGGAGTCCTGAGTGTCCTGTACTGGTTCGTGGAATGCCTCTGTGTTGCACTTTTCCCATTACGCACTGGCTGAAACTAAACTTCCTGTCAGGAGAAAGATCACGTATAGGAAGATATGCTTCGCTCCTTAAGTCCCTTAGCTGGAATTCCTCTGTACCTTCCAGCATGAGGATGAAATGGTTTTGGCAAAATCCTATGGCGTATACGCATGCCGTCTTCCCCTACACATCACACTCGGTGCATTGTGGATTCGGTGCGTATCCTCTACTGGGATGGATCCAAAGACTTGCAAAGTCTTGTGTAACCTACGCCTAACCTACGAACGTGTTTGGGCTGAGAAGAAGTCGGTGGGAAGCCGGCTTCACTCCTCAGTCAACTTTCGCCATTCGATTCTCCTACACATCCACGGAGGGTTTCCTTTGATCCTCCAGCGTCTGCTGCCAGAAGCGTCTTTGTTGTTCCGTGAGTGAAATGAGGCGTCTTGGCTTCTAATTCGTTTTGAGTCTTCAAGTGGCAGTTCATTGGATGGGCTCGTAATGAGAAGATCTGGTGATGGCGCCGGGAGATTAAGAACCATTATCCTCCATTAGAAGATCTGCAAAAAATCTGCAACAAAGACTCTAAGCTACAATACTCTTCTTCTTGTGCAAAGTGACTCACACACAAACAACACTGCGTGTAAACCAAAAGTTGTTTTTTCTTGTGGTGGTGGGTTTTTGGCGTCTTTCCCTTGGCATCTGGATTGTGTGGAGATGAAGTTTTTTCGCACAGGTTGATGATGATGGGATTTCATCTTGGGAGATTGTTCATCCTCGTTCATTCCTGACTCATTCCTTCTCGGGTTCTGCGAAAGTGAAGTTGGATGAGCAATCTTACATTCCGCTGGGAATTTGATCAGGGAGGTGGAATTTTATTGAGGAAACGTGACCAACACCGCTGTGCTGGAGGTGTCGGCGGAATTAGCCACACCGACTCATTTCACAGCCTCAGACAAAAGGATTTCCTTGTTCGTTTTCAGCGAGGAAGTGCGTGGGAGAGAACAAAAGACGCTTTCCCCAGAATTCTTTGGATTTTAGACCAGATTGGAGAAAGTGTAGTGAAAGTTGTTGCTTAGAGGAGGTCATGTCACCCGGTAGTGGCTGGGCGTGGATCAAATAACACCACTGGAAACCAAATGAATAATTTCGCATTGGGGGATTCTGACGATTCAGAAGACGAAGGATTCTCACATTCGGTAAAAAATGTTTCACAGTCCTGGAGAAAATGTTTCAACCCTCTAAGAATGAAATTACTTGGCAAATTTTTCTACAAGAAGTAAAAGGCTTATTCCCAACTTTTTGAGAGCTCATTTGGTTTAATAGTTTTGGAACTTTGGAAGCTTCCTCGGCGGATGTTGCAGTGAGATAAATCGTCTTTCTTTTTTTCGTTTGGGGATTTCCACTTTTCCTTGACGCTGGAGAACATGAAGATGTTCCCATTTGTATTCATATACGCTGGAAATTGAGTAAAACTTTTTCCTTTTTAGGAAGGGAAACTTTCCAGCTCTGGTTCTGATCCGCATCTGGTTCTCTTCCAGTGAATCTGGAATGTTAACTCGATTCCGCTGATTTGCAAAAATTGAGTTTAAGGGCGGATGTTAAATCATCGAGTGACAACTTCAATTGGATCCACTGCTCACTGCTGCAATAAATAATTGCATGACCTCATTTTAACAAGAGAGCCTTTTATGCTTGTTGACTTGCGAGTTCATTTCCATAGTACAGGACAGGCGACAGAGCAGAGAAGGCTGTGCCAATTTCATTTTTGGCAGGCGCCGCTGCTGATAATCTTAAGCGTTAAGGTGCATTTGCATATTAACTTGTAATTACTCCTCTCCATTTTATTACATCATCAACTCCTGATTAATCGGTAGAACGTGATTGAGGATTTTTACTTCCTTTCGTCCTCTCCTCGGAAGAAGCCAAATGACTTCCACGTGTGTGTCACTGCGCTAAAAATGTGTGAAACTTTTTTCCTATGCGGTTGAGTGAAGGGGCGGATGGCTTTTCTAAATTTAGTCCGAAATCTTCAATAACAGACGTTAGAAAATACCCGTGTCGGGTGATTTCCAGAGAAGCTGGAACGGGAAAAAGGAAGATAAGATAGGGCAGATGACACTCGTATAGTAACTAACACGGAATTGTCAATGACCCCGATCTTTCCTATTTCCCGATCCCTTTGTCTTTTATCCCCTTGTTAAAAGAACCTAAATTTCGTCTTCAAAAACAAAAGGGTCTTGCCCTTAGAAATCCTTTTGTATAATTACAGCCCTTTACTTTAGAATTTATGGAGAAACAAAGGGACCCTTTTGTTCCTTCTTAATTCCTTTTATGGCCAAAATATCTTTAAAGTTTACACACTGAGAGGTGAAGATATTTATGAGTTTTGAGGGTTCTCTGTTTATATATAAATTAAGACTAAGACTAAGACTTAAGGGCTGCGAAACCCTTGAATTATGACTAGACTAACCATATTCTAATTAACTTTTTATTTGCTTGTAATGCAGGATTTGGACGCTCGCCCCGTGGACCCTTTTCGTTTCTCCCAAGCGACTTTAGAAGATACACAAGAGGATGAGCTGAATGCCATTCTAGGGGAACTCAGCGCTCTCCAGCTCAGTTTGGATCGTGATAATTAAACCATGCTCGACAGGTCATGAAGGTCACGGTGGACACAATGGTGCCAATATGAGTACCAACATTCAACTACAGCATCAACAGGGATCTCAAAATCACAAGGCGATGAGCACCACGAGTGAAAACGGTAATGGAAAAACCGATAAATTCAACTGGATTATAGATTCTAAGAATCTTTTCCTTATGGATTTTAATATGCGGAGTCGAAGCTTAACTTAATGATGAAATTACTTTAAAGCTTTTGTTTTGTTTTTGAAGGCGGACGTACCGAGAGTCCAGACAATGATTCTGGATTTTCTGACAATGCTTCCTTACTCTCCAGTGGAAGTTCATTGTCAGCCAGTGGATCTAGCAGTGGGTCTAGCACCACGAGCTCACGCCTCAAGCCATCCTTCCCACCGTCATCAGTCATCCACCCAAATGAGGTAAACAATCACCTCCCACTGACGCTCATTAACACAAAAGATAGAGATAAGAAACATCGTTAGAAACACATAACAAAGCATTCAATCCGAACTGGATAATACCAATTACATCTCCCTGCTTTCATTCATTCAAGAAATGGATGAAATTGTCCTATAATTCGTTCTACAGAGAGTTCTAAGGAGCCAATTAACAGCCCAAGGTGAAGCTGTGAATCCCAGTAGAGATTTGTTTGGGATTTCTACCATCATAATCGCATGTTTGTTTTCGACATGCGAATATGGATCCGAGTCGATGAAAATCCTCTTGCCTGCCTTGGTTTTTAATGAAGTTGATTAATAACATGTAAAAATCGTTTATTTTTTTCTGTCTTTCGTTCTGCTCTCTGGATTTTCTTGGCTGCTGTCGCCGTGTATAAACGCGAATCTTGATGGGTTGTAGTTAGCAGCCATGCTCAGTTCACAACTAGAAAGCAACCGCTCCATGTCCTCATCTGTAAGTTTAAGAACAAAATGCTTTAATGCCTTTGATTTCTAAACATGGAAACTTGTCATCGCTTCTTGTTTTGTGTCTAACCATACAAGGAGGGTTCAACGCTCGGCTTTTTTTTAATTTATGAAAACATTCTGCTAAGGAAATAATGAAATTCCGACAACGTGCGTGCTGGAGGTACTCCATGGATTTGGGCTTTGAGGAATTGAAGCGCTTTGACATTTTTCTGCTGCGCTGGAAAAGATAGGGCTTTAATCCCTTTTCCTAAATGAAGAACTCCTGGAGGATTCTTATAAAGAAGCCATTGGTGATTCTCACAAGCTTCACATTCATCCCTGTCGCCTTAATTTCATAACTGATTTTTGATTGGCCTTTGGCTTGTCGCTTTTGGAAGCAGTATGGCTTCACATCCCGCCTCGTTTGTGCCTTAATCCGGCTTGCGTCACTTCAATTTTTGATGTAAGCTTTAGACCCATGAGTCTTTGTCTCCCAGTCATCGTTTGGTATTTTGTCAATGTCATGTTCATGTAATGATTCTTATCTAAAGTTGACATTGTTCTGACCATGGACTTAAGCTCCTCACCGACGCTACGATCATGCTCTAATGTTTAACCAGCGATACCCTTAAGCTTATAATCGCTAAATATCTTCATTGTTTTTCCAGGATGAGAAAGCAGAGAAGATCCGAGTGGCTCTGGCCAAGATGAGAGCTGCCAGTGTAACGAGACTCTACGTCAAGGCCTTTTCCCCTGATGGGAGTAGCAAGGCCCTGATGGTTGAGGAGTCGATGTCATGCGGCCGTGTCCTGGCACTGCTAGCGGACAAGAACCATGTCCCATTGTCCCATAAATGGACCTTGGTTGAACATATTCCACATCTCCATATGGGTAAGCTCTCCGCTTCATTTATTTTGTGGATTGAGACTTGTCTGCTTCTCGACTTGGCATAGCCGTGCCAGTCTCAAGTGCACACACACACGCACACACGCATAAATATTTCCAAATGGAACAAATTCGAAGTCTGAGGATTGAGAAGATCAGAGTTTTTTCTTCTTCGTTTTTGTTTAACTTTGTGATTAAGGCGGAGGAGCTCTTGACATTCCAAAGCTGACAGTCTGGAATGGGTTTCTTCAGACAAGGAAGAGCTTGATGAATTTATGCTTACTTCTGAATGTGTGTGTTTCTTTTTTTCCGGTAATCAAGAGAGGATTTACGAAGATCATGAGAACATGGTTGAAAACCTGCTGATGTGGACACGTGACTCTAAAAACAAAATCTATTTCGTCGAGCGAGAGGACAAGTACGACATGTTCACGAGTCCGCAACGATACTTTAACAACAGCGGTGGGAGAGAGGGATTGCTAGACGAACACGGGAAGCGGAGTTTGGTGGACGAATTCTTTACCCACGGCCACGGAGTCCCGGAAGTGGAGAGCTCCCTTTACCTTAAAGCCGAAGGGAAAAAGGCATGGAAGAAATTCCAATTCGTTCTCCGAGCATCTGGCGTCTACTTCCACAAGGGAAAAACCCATGCAAACTCTTCCAAAGATTTGGTCTGCCTTGGAACCATTGATCAGAACATGCAAGTAAGAATAAAAGCCGCTTTCTTAACTTCCTGTCTGCAATACTTTCTAACTTCTCAGTGACTGTGGCTATTACTCAAAAAGAAGCTCACACTTGACTCTCTTCTGCTTGTCCGACGCTTTGCAAAGAGCTCAAAACTTTGGGTTGTGAAAGCTCCTAATGAAAATCCTGTTTGATTTATGTTTTCGCAGGCCTATGAAGGGGTAGGATGGAGGAAGAAATTTAAAGCTCCCACTGAGTATGGATTTGTACTCAAACCAGCTCGGCTCCAAGTCAAGTCTCATCGGCACATGAAGTACCTATGTGCAGAGGATTATGACACACTTAGGCTCTGGATGGTCGGACTCAGGATTGCAAAGGTACAAACTTCGACTCTTCCCATTTCACCTGGGACTCGATACTTCGTGGTTATACCAAAATGTTTACGATTTTACCGAAACGGCGTTGAGCCAGAGCCTTATTTGGACAACTTAAATTGTTCCCTGAAGTCCCTACAGTCGTCCCTTGACAATGATGAAGGAATAATTCTATTTTTCTATTCTTCCAGCATGGGAAACAACTATGGGAGAATTTCAGCAGCCTGCAGGAAGAGATTGCACATGAGGACTTGGATCGGTTCGGCAGAAGTGTGTCATTGGCTTCGATGCCGATTCAAATTTCAACTTTGATGTCAGGCCCTGACGAGCAGGTCAAAGGCCAACATCGGAAGCAGTCGGCTGATTTTGTTGCTCCAGCCCTTCCTCCTGGGAATAGCAGCATAGTTCACAATCATTCATCAAAGGAGAATTCCATTGGTGATCGAATGGTAAAAACGAATTTGCATTTCAAAGGAACTCTTTCTGACAGCTTTTGATTTTATATGATTGCAGGTGCTCGTAAGCCAAACGGCCCCAGCACCACCTCCAACGACGCTCCAGACGATCGTCGCAATGAGAGAAGAAGGATTCGAAAGTGATTCCCCAGTGGGTGGGACTATAAAACGGAAACCATCGACAGTTCTCAGTCCCAAGATCCCACTTACACTGAACACGCGAAGTCTCGTGAGTGACTATATCACAACAACAGACGGAAATACAGTCACCTTGGCTCATACGCTGCAGCGGAAACGAAGCACAAGTGGGACTCCTAGCACCTGCTCATCCAATTCCTCCGGCCTCTCGTCCCCAGTGGTGGCTCATCATCAAATCCTCATGGGGAAACCACCGCTACCGAATATTATGAGTGGGAAACCTCCTGGAGTCCCTGAGTCTGTTGGAGAGGAGACGCTGGACTCACTGGAGATTGCCAATCTCCCTCCTCCCCCACCGGAACTGCTCGAGTACAGTGGCTGTGATGAAGTTAACGTGGTCTCAGCAGCACAGCAGGAAAATCCATACCAGCTTGTGGCACGTCCTTCCTCGATTCTTAAAGGGGCTTCGGGGACCCTTCCGAACCCATTGCTTCGTCAGACTTCACTAGAAGCTCAGCCAACTCACAGCCTGCCGAAGAAAGGTGTTACATTTGCAAATGAACTCTCACAAAGACTGATGAGTCGACACCAGCAGCAGAGCACTGGCGGCGAGAGTATTATCACAATCAATTCCTTCAATACTGCTCCATCCCCCTCTAGTCCGAAAAAGTTGGAGGATCCCCCACAAGCCTTTCTCTCTGACCTCCAGCGGGTTATGCAGAAGAAATGGCAAGTGGCTCAGAAATGTGCTCATGTTGCTAACACAAGTCCACAGGAAATCTTGGGATTCCGATTTGAACCCTCGGGAGAATCCCTTGAGAGTCCAGAAGAGTGTCAATCTGTCAACGGAGATCCAGTGAACCCTGCTACTTTGAATAACGTAAGGGCATGGGTGTCACAACACTACGGAGGCACAGAAGAATCCGACTCCTCAACACAGCCAACGAGGAAACCGATTCCTCCAATACCCAATGCAAAACCAGTCCAGCGTGGGTTATACAACAGCAGCGCTCTCCCGTCGCCACCATTCCCACAACATTCTCCAGTACCTCCGATTTACCAAGCACCCAACAACGTCGTCATTTATGAAAACTTCCAAGGCCGGAAGCATTCAGGTCCGCCTCCGATGCCGACATACAACCATGTCCAGCAGGCACAGTACCAAGTCCAGTTAAGGAGTAAGAAACCACCACCGCCAATCCCGAAGAGGGCCGACTCCACCCACCTCTCAGCGCACTTTGTCTACAATTGAAATAAAAATTCTGGTCAAGCATTCTCATAATTTAAAAGGAATGTTAAAAGGAAAAGACGAGTTACACGGCAATTAGGGTTTAAGGCTAAATTGTTAAATCGTTCATTTAGTTTTACTACTTGTTTTTTTGTTACTAGTTTGCAGAGAGAGTCAAAGAACTACCTCACGCGCCTTACAATTTAATCCTGTTTTCTATACATGGCAAATCGTGGCCTTTCGTTTCTGCAAAATTTAATTTGGTCCAGGGCCTTAACAATTTTCTAGAACAAACGGAGCTATTTCCATACGTTTCTATTTGGATAATATCTGGGTGCCAAAGAGAAGAATTAATTAAATTATACACGCGTTCCTCCATCTTCCTGTCTTGGGAATTAATCATGTGAATAGTTAATTAAGAGATTTAAATTGCTGCAGATAAACATCAAATGGGTCTGATCTAAAGTTAAGATTAATTTGAACTGTTGTCGTCCTAATTAAATTGTAAATGTACTTGCACACATACCTGGTGATGAAAGTTATCCATCGAACTGACACATCGAGACACAGGTCATTTACAGGTCATGCCTACAGTCTTGTATTATTTCAAATGTAAATAATAATCAACTAAATCACCTAATAAAAACAAGAGTGATGGAAGAGACAACTCTATTATAGTTATAGCACCGTTCGCAAATCTAGACGCAAATTCACCAACAAACCTTAAGTATCCAGTTTTAGATCCACGCTGAGTAGTTCTGACGCGATTGCTTCATCCGCAGGCTTCATCTGGGCCACCAATTGAAGAAAAGATGCCGCCATTTTCTCCAGTTGATTGTGTTTTGATCTAAGCTCAGCTTCCTCTTGGCGAAGCTTATTAAGGACAAGTTCAGTCTCCTTTTCCTTTGCTTCGATCACTAGCTTTGCCTCAAACTCGAGCTTTTGGTTCCTTTCATCGAACAATTTCTCCTTTGATCTTAGTTCCCTATCCTTAGTCGCCAAGGTTATTTCCAAGTGCGTCAGCCAGTCTTCATGTTGGCGGAGTTTTTGCAGCTTTGTCTCAAAATTCTGCCATTTTGCATTTACGTCTATCTCCATTTGACGGCATTTGGCTTCACGCGTGTCCAACACTTTTGTACGCTCAGCAGTCTCCTCACGCCATCCCCATTCCATCAATCCAAATTCATACGACTTGGAAGCAAGTGTTTCTTCAAGGTCCTTGCATCCTTTTTCTCGTTGAATTAAGTCCTGCGTGGCTTCATCAACGTGATGCTTCTGGATCTCCAAATTTTCACTCCATGAAAGCAGTCTGTTCTTCAACTGTTTCAAGGACTCGTCGGCAGCTGATGTCTCGTGTTCGAATGCACACTTCATAGTACGAAAAGCAGCCACCTCTTCGTCGAACGATGACTGACGTTCCTTCAGAACATTCTCTCGTTCCTCCAATTCCGCGCTCCATGCCTGCCGGACCAACACATTCTGACTATGCTGTATAGTGGTAGTCTTAAGCATTGTTACGACCTGTTTGTCTTTAGGCTCAGCGTCTTCTCGTACCTTGAACGAAGACTTTAGTACCTCTTGAGCGTCTTGCTTCAATCTCCGTTCAAGTTGCTGGAATTCCAGTTCCCTTTTCAATTGGGCACGAGCCTTGCACTTTTTCTTCAAGTTTGTAAGTTTCTGCTCAATTTGAAAGCTGTTTAAGTTACCGCAACCACTGGTGACGCTCCCGGCACGGGATACCTGAAAGATTTGACCACCTTTGAAGGGTATTTCTTAGATTTAGGGAAGCTTTTACCTTTCCGTAAGTGGATTCCGAATCCAATGTGTCCGAATCCAAAAATGAGTCGTTGGACGACATCGGAGGAAGAGATGTCGATGAGATGACACTAAGGCCATCATCCGACTTCAATGAAGCGTTGAAATTTTCCCGAGCTTCCTCCTCCCTCATCACTGCTTCAAAGGCAGCCTTCTGCTTCTCCAACTCTTTCCAAGCCATTTTTTCCTCTAGTGCCTTCAAACGCTGTTGTTCAATAAGCATTTTCTTCTTAGCTTTCCTCTCCTGGCACCGCAAACGCAAATCATCAAGCTTCCGTTGGACCCCAACGTTACTCAAACTGAAGGTGCTCCGAAAACTCATACCGCTTCCGGCACGAGAAGTCTGAAAATAGAAAGTAACGATTAGAGGCAATTTCAGCCGCAAGATTTAAGGCTTGTACACAAATGTACCTTCTCAGGACTGCATGGAGTGATTGTTTCAGCATCAGAGTGACTGCATGACCCCTTCGAAGCAGTTGAAGGACAACTGACAGTAGAGCCTAATGCTGCCGCAGATGCAGTTATCTGTAACCTTCCTGTTTTCTGGTAAATCCGTTCTTGGTGTCGGGTTCCGTGGAGAAACTTACAGTTCCTTCGGGAGCATTTGCCTTGCAGGTAATCGTGACAAAATTCGATATTTTTGTTTAACTTCATGTCCTTGGAGGGTAAGGACCCACAACTCTTTCCGCTGCGACTGCTGNCCTTGGAGGGTAAGGACCCACAACTCTTTCCGCTGCGACTGCTGCTGGATGCGCTACTCCTAGACTCCATCTTAACAACTGGAGCTCTGTTCATCATCAATTGTCTGCGAAATTGTCACCTGTTTCAGTAAAAGTAAATCAACAGCTGTATATAGCGGTTTGATTGATCCATGTCATATTATGGTCTAGACTCTAGACATACCTTTCAACGACCGTAATGTGCCAATGGGCGTAGCCGTAACCGTAGTCTAACCACAGAAAACACACTCTGTAAAACAAGAAAGAGGTCAAAATGTATAAATTGAGTGCGTAAACTGTATACACCTCTATAAACATTAATGACTCTTCATATGGCTTACCTTTCCACAGAAGCTAAAGAAAGACGAAAGACAACGGCACACGACGG
This sequence comes from Pseudachorutes palmiensis, assembly GCA_009869845.1. Taxonomy (NCBI): domain Eukaryota; kingdom Metazoa; phylum Arthropoda; class Collembola; order Poduromorpha; family Neanuridae; genus Pseudachorutes; species Pseudachorutes palmiensis. The sequence continues at coordinate 57,077 of VNWY01000105.1, read as the reverse complement.
TGACAAAGGATTCAATGAAACAGCAAAGGTCAAGTAAGGTCACAGTAACAACAACAGATAATTTTTGACGATTTTCCTACAACACCAACGGGACACTGGATTGAAGACAGAAAAACAGATGACAGAGTGACGAAAGACAATTCCAAAATGCCCATGCGCCAGCCTTTTTTTTTGTGTATTGAAAAACCACCTTTTGTGACACCTGCCTGAGGGGTCTCAAATTATAGAGAGGTCAAGGGTCAACCTTCCATCTTTTTTAATACGACCAGAACTTCACCAAATCAAAACTAAACCTGAGAGATAAAGGTTGTTGATTTCCCTATAAATGAATCAAGATGGGGAAGCAGCTTATCTCGAGAAATGAATTCATTTTAATTTATTTACTATAACCATAACCATACCCAGTATTCAGTGCTTCAGGAGATTAAGGAGATTTAAATGTAATTGACGGAATTTCCAGTAGACATTTCCAGTAGGCATTTCCAGTAGGCATTTCCATTAGACATTTCCGGTAGACTGCCAGAGAGCTATTCTTCTTTGAAGGCAAACCTGCAAAAATTCATGAAGCGATTTATAGCACCAAATTGCTTTATTTTACTTTGTTGGATTAACCTTTATTAGTTGTTATCTGGCACGTACTCAGGCAAAGCCATGTTCCGAGTTTCAGCGACCAACTCTCTCAATTCCTTTGCAATTCGGCACAGTCTGTCGTTCTGCATCTGCTGAATGTGGGCGGACATGGCTCCCGTCAATTCGCAAAAATTCACCAACGACACCTTCCAATCTTCCAAGCCTTTTCGCTTTCCTTGGAAATCCGCCTTCACCCGCTGCTTCGTTGCTTCAAACTTCCGTTGGTCTTCGCGAAGTTTGTTCACCTCCATGTCATATTCCTTGACGCTTGCTTCCAAAGTCTCACTTTGCGAGTTGATTTTGAGCTCAGCTTGTCTCATCCAATCCTCGTTCTTTTTCACGGCATGTTCAGCTTCCAACTTCATACGCTCGATATTGGAGGCATTGTCCTTCCGCAACTGCTGCAGCTCAGCCATCGTTGAAGCCCTCTGTGCCTGTAGTTTCGCTTCCAAATCCTTCGCCGCCTTGAACTTTTCACGCTCGAAATTATCCCAATGCGTATTGGCAATACGCGATACTTTCTGCAATTCCAGCTGGCGCTGGTTCAACACTTTTGCGCTCTCGACTTGCTTAGTTGCTATCTCAGAAAAGGCTTCCTTCCGCATTTCATCCAGTTCATCTCTCGCCGCAGCTCTTTTTTCTTCCAACTCGATTTCTAACTGCTTCAACGCCTCGGCCTTCCCTTGTTCGAAACTGTCCGTCTCCATCTGAATCTTACGCCATCCTTGATCCAGTTCCAGTTCGTACTTCTTCTTCGTCTTGACAACTTCAGACGTCATCTTTTTCATCTCCAAAGCGGCCTTCTTCCACGCCTCATCTTGTTCCGCCTTCGACTTAATCTTTTGGGCTTGTAACTCCGCTTCCAACACCTTGATAGTCTCTGCCTTCTCCTGTTCTTGTTGCTGAAGTTTGAGCTTCAATTCCTCTACTTCCTTTTGGAGTTCTTGCTCCTTTTGTCCTTGGAGCAGATCATTTTTCAATTTCAACTGGGCCTTCGCAATACGCCTCAAGCGTATCTTCTCTATCTTCTCCTGGACGGGGTCCTTCTCCGAACCATTGATCCCGGCACTCGGCGGCATCTGAAATATCAATTCAAATTGAAAAAATTAACAATTAGACAACCACGATAAGATTACAACCATAAGAAATGAGATTACAATTCAAATCTTCACCTTTTCCGTTCTATCTAGAATTCGTGACAAGTAAAACCAGAGTAGAAACTGGAGCTGGACAAAGCCAAATGAAGGAAGTTGACGACGACAAGGGACCACGGGTCACTTGATTACCCAGGACAAATTGATGGACAAAGAGTCAAAGAGAGTGGCTGGGAAGATTAGGATTGACAGCTGCTGGAGAGTGGAGAGACAGTGGTGTGTACAGTGACAAGATCAGAACGGTCAACCAACAAACCATGGACTGATGAAAATGAAAGTATAGGGAAATGGAGTCGACAAAAGAACGAAACGACGAAAGTGTCGAAATGTGAACGACACAATGTTGATCAAAGATCACAGAAATGAAAATGGAAGAAGAATCGGCAACAGGAACAGAAGAGTCCCTTCGTCAGTCAGCTGTCAGCGCAGTCCCTGTATTTTTCTCCATTCAAAATAAAAGCGCCAATCAAAATGAGGCATTTGTCGGAAACAGCTGCCTGCCGGAGGGCCGTGGGTCGTGACCCTGGATAGGGCCGGGTGACTTTAAGGGCCTCCTTGGCATTGGCACTTCCTCCGGTCATCCTGAGGTCACTCTGGCACCTGTCATACACACTTTCTCACATTTAATTTAGAAACCTATTTTTTTAGACAAGGAAACAAGCTGGCGTACATCCTAAAGGTCTCAAGCCTCAGGGACCTCAGGCCCCTAGTTCCGAGAATGCTGTTAGGCAACTCCGGAGGCCAAGGGCCTGGGCACTTGCCCTCGGGGCATTTTGAGCTTGATGGAAGGCTACTTTAGTCCCAAGGCAACAACATCACCGTCAGGGTGAAAGTTTGATCAATGTCAACACCTTGACATTTTGCTTCTTGATCCTTTTGCTTCCTGGATTTCCAGTTTAGTCTGATTTTCTAAGCAGAAGAGGTTCCTTGGCATTGGCACTTCCTCCGGTCATCCTGAGGTCACTCTGGCACCTGTCATACACACTTTCTCACATTTAATTTAGAAACCTATTTTTTAGACAAGGAAACAAGCTGGCGCACATCCTAAGGTCTCAAGCCCCAGGGACCTCAAGGCCCTTAGTTCCGAGAAACCGATGCTGTTAGGCAACTCCGGAGGCCAAGGGCCCGGGCACTTGCCCTCGGGGCATTTTGAGCTTGATGGAAGGCTACTTTAGTCCCAAGGCAACAACATCACCGTCAGGGTAAAAGTTTGATCAATGTCAACACCTTGACATTTTGCTTCTTGATCCTTTTGCTTCCTGGATTTCCAGTTTAGTCTGATTTTCTAAGCAGAAGAGGTAGGTCGATTCCTGACATTTTCTCTTTAGATCAATTTCTAATAAGGCTGTCTTTCGTTTTCAGTTTTTGATCGTTAATTCGTACTGTTCAAGAATGTCGAAGCAAGGACAAAAGAGTCCAGCGAAGTTTGATGTAAGTCTAAAAATTCCATGTCCTTTCAATCTATTGTTTTGCTGCTCCTGTAGGACTTGTTCAAGTCATCGCCGGAGAAGCCGGAATGTAAAATGAAACTGAAGAGAGTTGTTGGGAGCACAAAATCGGGCTGCAGTCCAATGCCCGTTCGGCCTCAAGTCGATCCCAAGTTTCAGGTTAACAATCTCTGCAGTGCAATACTAACTGGGAACGTAACAATTATTAATTGTTCAATCTTTTAATTTTTTTCAGGCGCTGTTGAGGGGAGACGCTGCTAGGAGTGTGCCAAAGAAATTCTGTCGCCAGACCATCTTCTACGATCGTCACGTCAAAATATAGGTCGCATAACATTGGGATGAACATGAGCATGAACCAGGATCCAAAGAAAATGTTAGCACAAGCACTGAAGATGCTTCCTCAACAATTGACCAAACAAGACCTAGACGCTCAGTACTCAAAACTGAGGAAAAAGAAGCGTCCAAATGTAAGTGCTAATTTTTCTATTCGGAATTGATTTTTGACTAAAACAAGGTTTTTTTAGATGAAAGCAAAAACATGGGCAGAAGCTTGTCGGAAGAGGGAGGAGTTTCGTGAGGCATTGGTCAAGTTGATGAATGACATGCATCCAGGCCCAGTCCGGAATCTGGAAGCGGAAGCCCTTTATGAAGCTCTTGGAGACTCATTTGCTGACACAGATCCGTCCAAAGTGACCTTCCCGCACAAGTCCATGATTGATTTGAAACTGGGCTACAGGCCGACACAAGAGGATCTTGGAGAGCTGCGGTACAAATTCTACACCCATAATGGGATTGATGCTGTCAATATCGCTCCGATGGCCCAGTCATGGCTGGATAATATGTGGAGACTCATCCCCAGAGCACTCAAGATTAGCTACTACAATGCAGCAGAAGGACTTTGTGACGAAGTATGCGATGACTACAGGGCATCAGTGAAAGCAGCTATTATCGACTTTGTACTTCACGAACCTGACCGGAAAGAAAAGGCACTTTGTGACAGCGGACCAAGGAACGATCCAATGCTTCGAGATGTCCCAAAAACCTGGAATAGTTCCTTTGTCAGAGCCAAACGACGACTCTTGAGGCGCCTACATGCTTACAACAAATGTTTGGGTTATGTCCATGGAGTCTGGACCACCGTCTTCTCGTGAGTCCTGAATGAGCAAAAGCTAAATGACATTTTAATTTATGCGTTTTGTTTTTCAGGAATTTGCGATACGTTGACTGCCAACTTTTGGGCGACCGGAAGCAGCCGTTGGGACTTCGCCACTTTCGAGATTTAACGAAACGAATGGCTAGCGATGTCCGAGGTCTCCTTATCCGGAAATGGATCAAAGGCATTCAGCGGACACTTGTCGTGGTAATGTTCTAAACTTAAAGCCGGTTCCCAGTATCCTTTACCTTATTTTGATTTTAGGCTGCAAGTCAAGGCCTCGTTCCAAAAGCAAACGAACTGGAAATGATGATTTCGTTTTTCAACTCCTGTGCCACATTGATGGAGCAGAATCTGGAATCACTTTATCATGAAAGTGTCGCCGAATTCAAGGACTTCTTTCTATGTCACATGGTAAGGATTATAGTTTTTCTTTAAAGTAAAATTGTTTACTAAATCTTCTTTTCTGGACAGGATCCGAAATACCGACCAAAGTTGGCTGTCCGATTCATCACTCAGCACGGACAGTTGGCTCCAGTTCCAACATTCGAAGACTGGGAATCAGCGATTTTGCACGTTGTGGACAACATGGTGGACATTTCCAACACATACCCAAGAGTAGAAACACAGATTTTCGGACAATGGGACGGCATTACGAAGACAAAGCTTCAGGTTAAAACTTTGGAGTAACTGTCTTGAAGCTTCGAATTTTAAACTCTTATTTTTCATTTTCAGCCCAATATTCTCCCTGATGTTGTTCAAGCCTCGAAAGACATAATCCAAGCTGCATTCCGAGAACAAATGATCGCCCCGCTTGAGTTCATTGAGCAGTTCAAGCAATACAACGCCCTCTTTGCCAGTGACAACGAGGAAGACCTCGAAGCGTACCTAAACGAAGAGCGAACTTGGGACCAGCTTGCAGAAGAAGCGCTGCGACTTCATCATCTGAGTCAAGACATTCCATTGAATCACCAGCAGAAAATTGGGATTGGGATCTTTGATATTCACTGTGACGAGCTTATTTCCAATCTCACGGACCGTGCTGCAGACTTGAGGGACAAATTACTCCAGAAAATGGTCCATGAGCTGCACATGGCGCTGAAGGAGTGAGCACAAAAAATGTTTGATTTTGGTAATCGAGGTTTAACTTTTATGAATTAATTTTTGTAGCACCGTTGATGAATATGACGCAATTTGCGAGAAAGCACTGGGGACGCCGACAAGCACCGAGCAGCTCTTTGCACTAAAGGAAGAACTGGAGAAAATCTACGAAAAGAGCATTCCCATGATGGAGCTTGACGTCCAGAACCTGCTGAAGAAGTTCATCTTTATCGTCGACTATGTTCAACTTTCTCCACTGGTGACGAAGCTTATGACTCAAGCGGTACAATGGTGTCAGCGAATGCCAGCTGTCTATGAAGAGCACAAAGCCATTTTGGCTAAGAAAATTGGCGAATTTCAAGAAGCCTTGAAGGTTCATCATTTTAATTAATTTGTTATACGAATTTATTTTTAATCTTATTTCGTCTTTAGTACAAACGTATCAAATTCCAAGAGGAACTCGAAACGTATGCCAAGCAAATGGAGGAATTCCAGTATTACGGAGAATTGGATGATCTTCGAAAATACTTGAAGAAAGCACAAACGCTTGATGCTAAGCTCCAAGCAGCTTCTGACAAAGCTGACAAATTCAACAAAGAGGAAGAAATGTTTGAATGGGAAACGACAAATTACCCACTTCGGAAGCAGGTATGTAATTTTCTATTTTCCAATTACGTTTCCATAGTCTAAAAGTGATTCCTTGATCAGCTTTCGGACAAACTGGCTCCTTACTTGCGAATGTATGACAATGGCGTTGAATTCCTGGAGAAACGAAACCTCTGGCTCCACAGTCAAGTTGGGACACACGATCCTGACATAATTGACATGGATGTCAGCAACTTGTACCGAACCGTGTTTAAACTTGAGAAGACTTTCAATGACCAACCAATCCCGAAAGCCCTTGTCACTCAAATCAGAGAACTCATTGAAATATTCAAGGAGAAGATGCCGATTATTCAGACCCTCGGGAACCCTGGTCTCCGTGACCGACACTGGGAGAAGATTTCTGAAATAGTCGGATTCCCAATCAAGTCCACACCAGAGTTGACACTCCAGAAAGTACTTGACATGCATCTGGAGGAGTACTTGCCCAAGTTTGAGCTCATCAGTGAAGCTGCGTCGAAGGAGTACAGCTTAGAAAAGAATCTGGAGAAGATGAAGAGCGAGTGGGCGGACATGATGTTTTCTTTGTCGCCATACCGTGAGACCGGGACTCATGTAATCTCATCTGTTGATGAAATCCAAGTGCTTCTGGATGACCACATTATCAAGACTCAGACGATGCTGAGCTCACCATTTGTCAAACCTTTCCTGGAGGAGATGAGTGCATGGGAACGGGATTTGGTCCTGCTTCAAGAAATTCTGGACGAGTGGCTCAAAGTGCAAACAACATGGCTTTATTTGGAACCCATCTTCTCCAGTCCCGACATCATGACACAGGCATGAGTCTCAACAGTTAAAATCTAAAGATTCAAAAATAACTGTAAGTTCTTTGTTTCAGATGCCAGAAGAAGGTCGTCGTTTCATGAACGTGGACAAGACATACAGGAACATAATGAAGCACGCAGTCAATGACCCCAAAGTCCTTTCGATCATCAAGGTGGATAAGATTGTTGAGAAGTTGCACAAGGCTAATGAACTCCTGGAGCAAATTCAGAAAGGTCTGAATGGTTACTTGGAGCGGAAGCGGCTCACGTTCCCTCGCTTCTTCTTCCTCTCCAATGATGAGCTCCTGGAAATCTTAGCAGAAACGAAAGATCCAAAACGGTAAGCAGGTACCAGTGCAGTTCGAGCTGCGGGAAACTATTAGACAACACAAAACTAATCTCATTTTCTATCTAGTGTCCAACCTCATCTGAAGAAGTGTTTTGAAGGAATTGCCCGGTTGACCTTCACTGAAGACCTTGAGGTCACCCATATGGAGTCAAGTGAGCAGGAAGTCATCAAATTGGAAGGGGTCATCAACACCGAGCAAGCCCGTGGCGCTGTGGAAAAATGGCTCTCTGAGCTCGAAGATTTGATGAAGAAGAGTGTCCACAAAGTAACAAGTTGACCTTTAGATATGGTTTATGAGGGTTATTTACTATTTTATTGTTTTTATCAGCAAATCTCCGAAGCATTGAAAGACTACCTTGTCAGAGCAAGGCGTGAATGGGTGTTGACATGGCCCGGACAGCCCGTCCTTTGTGTCGCCTGCACTTACTGGACAAGCCTTATCCACGAGGCAATGGCCAAGGGTGGAAATTCTATGGCGAAATACTTGGAAGTGAACAACGCCCAGATCAGCGACATTGTCACTCTTGTCCGTGGCAAACTGAGCAAACAAAATCGAGTCACCCTTGGTAATTTTGATAATAAGGTCTCACTGGCCACAGGTTTATGCAATTTGTGGTTTCTGCAGGTGCGCTTGTTGTCCTGGATGTCCACGCAAGGGACGTTTTGTTCAAGCTCGTTGAGAATAATGTCAATAGCGTGAAGGACTTTCAATGGCTGGCTCAATTACGTTACTATTGGGAAGAGGAGCAGGCCATCACACGAATGATTAACTCCATGCTTCCTTATGGCTACGAATATCTCGGAAACACACCACGTCTTGTCATCACACCGCTCACAGATCGTTGCTACCGGACTTTATTTGGCGCATTAACCCTTCACCTCGGTGGTGCTCCAGAGGGCCCTGCAGGGACTGGAAAAACTGAAACGACAAAGGATCTGGCCAAGGCGGTCGCCAAGCAATGTGTCGTCTTCAACTGTTCAGACGGACTTGACTACATTGCTCTAGGGAAATTCTTCAAGGTGAGTTGTGTGACATTACGTGATTCTCATTCCTTGACTGATCACATTTTTAGGGACTCGCTTCATGTGGTGCATGGTCCTGTTTTGATGAGTTCAATCGAATCGACCTTGAAGTATTGTCCGTCGTGGCCCAACAAATACTTACCATTCAACGAGGAATAAACAGTGGATCTAAAAGTCTGTTTTTCGAAGGGACTGAGTTGACACTGGACCCAACTTGTGCTGTAAGGTCGAATTATCCTTTACAGTGGAGCTTATACTTTAATGCTTTCTTTTGGTTAGGTTTTTATCACAATGAATCCTGGATACGCTGGACGAAGTGAACTTCCTGACAACTTGAAAGCTTTGTTCCGCTCTGTGGCAATGATGGTCCCAGATTATGCTTTGATCAGTGAAATCTCCCTCTACTCTTGTGGATTCGTCAATGCAAGACCCCTTGCGATTAAAATTGTGGCCACGTATCGTCTCTGTTCGGAGCAACTTAGCTCCCAGAGTCACTACGATTATGGTAAAACAGTCGGGAATTTGGTACATGACGTTTAAATTGACATTTTGAACGTTAGGAATGCGAGCTGTGAAGTCCGTTCTCATCGCAGCCGGAAATCTAAAGTTGAAATATCCCGACGAGTCCGAAGACATTTTGATTCTACGATCCATCAAGGACATCAATCTTGCAAAGTTTCTCTCCCACGATGTGCCACTGTTCCAGGTGAATGGAAACTTTTTTACCCTAAATGTTTTGGTTTAAGGTTTGGATGGTTACCAATTTCACTTTTATTTTCAGGGAATTACTTCTGACCTCTTCCCAGGTATTAAACTCCCTGAACCTGATTACAAACTCTTCAATCTCGCCGTCGAAGAGAACTGCAAGAAGCAGAATCTTCAGTGCACTCCATTTTTCCTGGAGAAAGTGCAGCAAGTCTACGAAATGATGTTGGTCAGGTAATTCTACAAATCCGCTGGAGTTCCTTTTGACATGCGACAGAAACACCTTGCCTCAATTGTTTCAGGCATGGATTCATGATCGTAGGATTCCCATATGGTGGAAAGACAAGTGCATATCGTGCATTGGCCGGCGCCCTTGGTGACCTTTGTGACCGTGGAGAAATGGAGGAGAACCGAGTCCACGTCTGCATCATGAATCCAAAGGCAATCACCATGGGTCAACTTTATGGCCGCTTTGACCCTGCGTCGCATGGTAAATAGAATGCCAATAACATTAGCTTCTATGAACGCCTATCAACTCACATAACTGAGATTTATATAGTTATTTTTCTTTACTTTTAAGAATGGTCTGATGGCGTCTTGGCCGTGAATTTCCGTGCGTTTGCAAAAGCAGGAACTCCAGATCGTCACTGGTTGATTTTTGACGGACCTGTTGATGCCATTTGGATTGAAAACATGAACACTGTTTTGGACGATAACAAGAAGCTCTGCCTCATGTCAGGAGAAATCATTCAATTACCCAACACGGACAATCTAATCTTTGAGCCGATGGACTTGGAAGCAGCTTCTCCGGCCACGGTCTCTCGCTGTGGGATGATTTACATGGAACCAAATACCCTTGGATGGGAACCACTGCTCGCCTCTTGGCTCAACAAGCTCCCTGAACTGTTCCCAGACTACTTGAAAGAACACCTGACCACTCTCTTTGACCGCTTCTGCCCCACGCTTCTCCACTTGGTTCGGAAGGGTGGGCTCAAAGAGATCTCGCCCACATCAAACTCTGGCTTGGTCAATTCTGCTATGAACATAATCGACACTCTTGTTGACGACTACCTGGAAGAAAAGTACGTCAAGGCCCTCAAGCCAGCGGTTCATTATTCCAGGATCGAAGGGATCTTCACCTTTGCCATCACTTGGTCACTTGGTGCCTCTACGGATGAAGATGGTCGCCAGAAGTTTGATTTTCTTTACAAATCGTTGGTGAAGAAGAAACTGGAGGAGGACATTAAGGAAGGGAAAGAGAGAAAAGAGAAAGTCAACTACCCGCCTGAGAAGACTTTGTTCCACTGGAATTTCATAAAGGAAGGCCCTGGTGAGTGGGAAGCGTGGGAGTCAGAACTCAAAACGACTCAGTCCATTCCGCGTGAAATGGAAATGAATCAAATCATTATCCCAACTATCGACACCATCCGCTACACCGCGATTATGAAGCTCCTTGTCACACATGGAAAACATGTCCTCATCGTCGGCCCAACGGGTACTGGGAAATCCGTTTATGTCACCGACTTTTTGCTGAAGAAGCTGGACAAAGCTGTCTATCGCCCGGTGCTCATGTCATTCTCTGCCCAAACTTCTGCTCACTCAACACAGGACATCATCATGTCCAAACTGGACAAGCGAAAGAAAGGGACCTTTGGACCTCCGATTGGGAAGAAGTGCGTGGTTTTCGTTGACGATCTGAACATGCCCGTCAAAGAAACCTACGGGGCACAACCACCAATCGAGTGAGAAAATAAATTTTGTTGATTTTGATGAATGTTACATGGATTTGTTTATGGACCTCTCCAGATTACTGCGACAATGGGTGGACCATTTTCTTTGGTATGATCGGGTTGACGCCACCCCAATTCACCTGCAGGACCTTCAGGTTTGTCTAATATGCAATTGTCAATCGTTTCTGCCTGTGTTTTCAGCGCTATTTTCCCTATGTTTCCTTTTATTTTGTATATTTTGTAGTGTATGGCTGCAATGGGTCCAGCAGGTGGTGGTCGAAACCAAGTGACGCCACGATTCCTCCGACATTTCAACACCGTGGCCATCAATGAGTTCAGCGACCAGCAAATGACAACGATATTCAACAAAATCGTGATGTGGCATCTAGACGCAAGGGGATTCTCGAAGGATTTTGACCCGTGTGTTGAGCAGATTGTGACTGCCACGCTTCATATTTACAACCAAGCAATCATCACACTGCTGCCAACTCCGGCAAAGAGTCACTGTAATCCAATTAATCCATGAAATGCTTGCAACCACATTTAACCCATATGCTTTGAATTTTAGACTTATTCAACCTTCGAGATTTTGCTCGTGTCATCCAGGTAAACTCCAGACTTTCTTAAACTAGGAGCATCTTATAATTTATTATTTGTCCCAGGGAGTACTGTTATCCCAACCGGAAGTGACCACCGACGTTCCTGCCCTAAAGAGAATTTGGATCCATGAAGTACTTCGAGTCTATCGTGATCGTCTCATTGACGAAGGAGATCGGAGATGGTTGTACGAAGCAGTCCAAGATGTCTGCGAACGAGACTTGGGCGTGGACTTTCACAAGCTACTGATCCGACTGGACACTGACAAAGACGGCAAAGTTTCTGAAATGGAACTCCGAAGTTTTGTCTACTGTGACTTTTGGAGATACGAAATCGGATCAGCGCTTCTACCAGGAAATCATAAACTTGGAAGAGTTGAGAGTAACGTCCGAATCTTTCCTGGAAGAGTACAACAGCATGAACAAGAACCAAATGAACCTCGTCCTCTTCCGGTTTGCCATCGAGCATTTGACACGGATCACTCGGATTTTGAAACAACCAAAAGGCCATGCAATGGTCGTCGGAGTGGGCGGGAGTGGAAGACAGTCCCTGACGAAACTGGCTGCGCACATTATGGAGGCTGAACTCTTCCAGATCGAAATCCACAAGAGTTATGGCCTCAACGAATTCCACGAGGATTTGAAAGTGTTCCTCAAACGGGCTACATTCAGTGATACTCACGGCGTATTCCTGTTTAGTGACAACCAGGTGACACTCTTCTTACAACTTTTATTTTAATTTCAGTAATTTCATAAAAATGTTTCATTGTCAGATCAAAGAAGAGGCATTCCTCGAGGATATCAATAACATGCTAAATTCTGGCGAAGTCCCGAACATGTTTCCAAATGACGAAAAGGCCGAAATATGCGAGAAGATGCGGGGAATTGACAGACAGAAGGACCGGAGCCTTCAAACCGACGGGAGTGCACTTGCCCTTTTCAATTTGTTCGTCGAGAGAGCGAAGCAGCAACTCCACATTGTTCTTGGCATGAGTCCAATTGGGGACAATTTCAGGAATCGCTTGCGTATGTTTCCCTCTCTCGTCAACTGCTGTACGATCAACTGGTTTGAAGTATGAACAAAATTTAATACAATGGGATTTTAACAGTTTAAAATCTATCATGCTAATTGATACTTTTTTTTAGAATTGGCCAGAAGACGCTCTAGTCGCCGTAGCTAAACGTTTCCTGGCTGAGATCAAACTTACTGAAGTTGAGAGAGAGGGCTCGACATTCATGTAAATTTATTAAATCGCGAGATTTTAGAAAATCCTGACGATATATTTTGTACACTTTCCCAGGTGTCGATATTTTCATCAATCGACTGAGGTTGTTTCCCAAAAGTTCAAAATCGAAATGGGTCGTTACAACTATGTAACGCCAACTTCATATTTGGAAATGATCTCCACCTTCAAGACGCTGCTGGATCAGAAGCGACAGAATTTGATGGACTTGAAAGCCCGTTACGAGATTGGTTTGCAGAAACTCCTGTCGAGCGAGTCACAAGTGAGCGTTATGCAAGCGGAATCTGACAAAACTCCAACCGCAGTTGATCGAAGCGTCAAAGCAAGTCGAGGGAATGGTGAAGCAAGTCGAAAAAGAATCCGCTGATGTAGCTCAAGTGGAGAAAGTAGTCCGTACCGAAGAAGCACTCGCCAATGACCAAGCTGCAGCCGCTAGTTTAATCAAAGCGGAATGCGATGCTGATTTGGAAGAAGCTATGCCGTTACTGAATGGCGCTCTAGCGGCTCTCGACACCCTTACAACAGCAGACATTGCTGTCGTCAAAACAATGAAGAATCCACCAAACCCAGTGCGACTTGTGATGGAGGCTGTCTGTATCCTGATGGTAAGCTTTGCAGTGTGTTCAGCGTAGCCTTGGATGTAACGACAATTTGTAATTATTGCTTCTCAGTCAGTCAAGCCAGACATGATCGCTGACCAGCAGACAGGCCAGAAACATGCTGATTACTGGGGTCCTTCGAAGAAAGTCCTGAGTGACTTGAAGTTTCTGGACAAACTCAAAGAATACGACAAGGATAACATCCCTCTGGCTAACATTACACAGATCCGTCAGAAGTTTGTGGGCAATAAGGATTTTGATCCTGAGAAAATTAAGAATGCATCCACCGCCTGCGAAGGATTGTCCAAGTGGGTTTTGGCTATTGAGAAATACGACATTGTGGCTCGTGTCGTTGCTCCAAAGAAGCAAGCCCTGGCCAAGGCAGAAGCAACTTACAAAACTGCGATGCAGTCCCTTGAAAAGAAGCAGGCCATGTTGCTTGAAATCCAGGCAAAACTTGCCACACTCCAGGAGACGATGAACATTGCCAAAGCGAAGAAATTGAAGCTAGAAAGTGAAGTGATGCTCTGCTCCAAGAAGCTGGAAAGAGCTGAAGCAATTATCAGCGGCCTCGGTGGTGAAAAGGGACGGTGGAAACAGCTTGCAATTGACCTTGGACAAGCATATCCTTTTCTAACCGGTAAAAAAAATTCTAACGACTGGAAGTATAATCATTGTTTTACACCTGAGTTCTATTACTCTTATTTGCAGGAGATATTCTGATATCATCTGGCGTTGTGGCATACCTTGGTGCTTTCCCTCAAAACTATCGTGACATCCAACTGACTGACTGGGTCAAACGAGTTCGTGACCTGAAAATCCCCACGTCCAAAGAATACAACTTCAACGTTGTCCTCGGAGATCCGATTGCTATTCGACAATGGAACATTTTCGGACTTCCGTCTGACAACTTTTCCATTGACAACGGGATAATTGTCATGAATGCTCGTCGCTGGCCACTTTTTATTGACCCCCAAGGACAAGCTACGAAATGGATCAAGAACATGGAAAAGAAGAACAACCTCGTCGTGGTTAAACTCTCTACTCCAGATTTCGCCAGAAAACTCGAGACATGCATCCAATTTGGGAATCCGTTTCTGATTGAAAATGTGATGGAGGAATTGGACCCTGTGCTTGAACCAGTTTTGCTGAAGCAGACGTTCAGACAGAGTGGAACTCTTTGCATCAAATTGGGAGAAACGATACTCGAGTATTCAGAAAAGTTTCGAATGTACATCACAACCAAGATGAGAAATCCACATTACTTGCCAGAAATCTCGGTCAAAGTTACACTACTCAACTTCATGATTACACCGCTTGGACTTCAGGACCAACTCCTCGGAATTGTTGTGACTCGTGAAAATCCTGATTTGGAAGAAGAGCGTCTCCAAATAACAGTCCAGACTGCCGAGAACAAACGGTGAGGACGAGAAACGGGAATGTGCGAATGTGGATTTGATTTTCTTTCCACTTTGTTTTTTTAGGCAATTGAAGGAAATCGAAGACACCATTTTGAAAGTGTTGAGCTCGTCCAAGGGGAACATCCTGGAGGACGAAACTGCTGTGACAGCCTTGAGCTCGTCGAAAACTCTGGCCAATGAAATCGAGCATCGGCAGGCAGGGTCGGAAGATACGGTGCGGCGGATCAATCAGAAGCGATCAGAATACCAATCAATCTCCGAGTATTCTTCGATCCTGTTCTTTTGCATCGCTGATTTGGCCGGGATTGACCCCATGTACCAATACTCGCTGTCTTGGTTCGTCAATCTCTTTGTCAGCAGCATCGACTCTTCAGAACACTCTGAGATCCTAAAGGAGCGACTGGAGTTTCTAAAAGCCCACTTCACTTATTCCCTTTATGTCAACGTCTGCCGAAGTCTGTTTGAAAAGGTAACAATTATAAGACAAGAATTTTAGATTCTAAACAATTTTCATTTTTAGGACAAACTTCTCTTCAGCTTTTTGCTCAATATCAACATTTCCAAAATGCAAGGTCTCATCAACCCGTCAGAATGGATGTTTCTGCTCACTGGTGGCGTTGGATTGGATAACCCAAACAAGAACCCGACCAATTGGCTTGAAGACAACTGCTGGGATGAACTCTGTCGGCTCAATGACCTCCCAACGTACCGTGGAATTGTCAAGTCCTTCACTTCAGACCTTGGCCCTTGGAAGCGTTACTTTGACAGTCCAACTCCACACAAGGAAACAATCCCAGCCCCTTGGGATACAAAGTTGAATCCATTCCAGAAACTACTGGTCCTCCGGGTTATCCGTTCCGATAAATTGGTCCCAGGCGTCCAAGACTTTGTGCAGCACAGCATGGGCGCAAAGTACATTGAGCCACCGCAGTTTGACCTTTCAAAGTCCTTCATGGAGTCACAATGCTACATTCCACTTATCTTTGTGCTCACACCGGGAGCAGATCCAACTGCAGTTTTGCTCAAGTTTGCTGAAGACATGGGATTTGGAGGATACAAACTCCAGTCACTTTCTTTGGTAAAATCATAGCAGTAGACAGAATTATCGAGACAGATGATAAGGAGTTGGTTCATTTTTGGAATTTTAGGGTCAAGGACAAGGGCCATTTGCCATCAAAATGATCAACGAAGCTCTGAAAAATGGATCTTGGGTCGTCCTCCAAAACTGTCATTTAGCCAAAAGTTTCATGCCAATTCTCGAGAAGGTAAAGAGCAATTCATATCATTCGATGTTTTCACAATGATTTCTTTCCTTAGATTTGTGAAGATTTGAGTCCCGAGACTGTTCACCCCGATTTTCGGATGTGGCTTACCTCTTACCCGGTACGCTTGCAAAGCTCCTTATTCACATTTTTATTCCGTAAAACCATATCAAATCATATCATGCATTTTCAGTCTGCGGATTTCCCTGTGACGGTATTGGAGAATGGAATCAAAATGACGAACGAACCACCCAAGGGTCTCAAGGCTAACATTCTCCGGTAAAAGCTGTTGATCCACGTCCAATTCCTTAATTATTTATTTAATCCTTCGCACAGTTCATACCTGAATGACCCAATCACTGACACTGAGTTCTTCGAGGGATGTAAAAATGACCCAGCGTTCAAGAAGCTTCTCTTTGCTCTTTGCTTCTTTCATGCACTGGTCCAGGAACGACGGAAATTCGGAGCAATTGGGTGGAACATTCCCTACGAGTTCAACGAAACTGATCTCCGAATCAGCGCAATGCAATTACGCATGTTTTTGGATGACTATGACGAAGTTCAGTTTGACGCTTTGCGTTACCTAACTGGAGAATGCAACTACGGTGGCAGAGTCACTGATGATTGGGATCGAAGGACGCTCAAGACGATTCTTGCCAAGTTCTATTGTGAGCAGGTCCTCACTGTTGACAAGTTCAAACTTGACCCTGATGGTAAACTACACTGAACAGTGGAATGTGGACAATGTGATGCAATGCGTGATTTCCAGGAACGACGGAAATTCGGAGCAATTGGGTGGAACATTCCCTACGAGTTCAACGAAACTGATCTCCGAATCAGCGCAATGCAATTACGCATGTTTTTGGATGACTATGACGAAGTCCAGTTTGACGCTTTGCGCTACCTAACTGGAGAATGCAACTACGGTGGCAGAGTCACTGATGATTGGGATCGTAGGACGCTCAAGACGATTCTGGCCAAGTTCTACTGTGAGCAGGTCCTCACTGTTGACAAGTTCAAACTTGACCCTGATGGTAAACTACACTGGAACAGTGGAATGTGGACAATGTGATGCAATGCGTGATGACTTTTGTAGGTATTTACTTCGTGCCTCCTCTTGGCATATATGACACATACGTCACTCATGCCCAATCATTCCCACTAATGGCGAGTCCAAAAGTATTCGGGATGCATGACAATGCCGACATCAAGAAAGATCAGAAAGAGACGAACACCTTGGTAGCTGGGATTCTTTTAACACAGGTAATGTCGTTTCGAACCGAATTGATGTTATGGAATTTGTTATTCAATTCTTTAATGTTGACTTGGATATATTTATCCTTAGAGCAAAATCACTGCGGGTGCAGCAGGGAAAACGTCTGACCAGCTTGTGAGCGAAGTTGCTTCAGACATCTTAGCTAAGCTACCAAATGACTTTAACATTGACGACGCTCTGAAGAAGTACCCAACTCTTTACAACCAGTCCATGAACACAGTCTTGGTCCAGGAAATGGGACGTTTCAACAATCTCCTTGTTGTCATCCGGAGAAGTCTGATTGATGTCCAGAAGGCAATTCGTGGTGCTGTGGTCATGTCCGTTGACCTCGAGGAAGTTGTCAAGTCCATCCTCACATCTCGTATCCCAGCAATGTGGATGAAAAAGTCTTACCCTTCACTGAAACCCTTGGGATCTTACGTCAATGACTTTCTAGCACGACTCCAGTTCCTCCAAGATTGGTTCAATCAAGGACCCCCAATAGTCTTTTGGATCTCTGGATTTTACTTTACTCAGGCATTCTTAACCGGAGCTCAGCAGAACTATGCTCGGAAGTTTACCATCCCTATTGACCTCCTTGGTTTCGACTTTCAAGTTTTGAAACCCAATGAGCAAAATCCATCGTCACCACCTGAAGACGGGGTCTACGTCCGCGGTCTCTTCTTGGATGGTTGCTCGCTGGGACTCTCAACTCCACGAGCTCAACGAGTCCTTCCCAAAGGTGCTTTATGAACCGCTGCCTGTAATGTGGATCAAACCGCTCCTTCGAGCTAACATCAAGCCACGACCAAGCAAGCTACTTTTGTCATAATTTCTATCGTCGTTGGGCGGAGAATTATTTCACCTCTCATTGGTTCACAGGTTATTTGTCTCCGGTCTACAAAACAGCTGAGCGTCGAGGAGTTCTTTCTACCACAGGACACTCGACCAACTTCGTCATTGATGTTAGCTTGAACACGAAACAGCCTCCAGAGCACTGGATTATGCGTGGAGTCGCACTGCTCTGTCAGCTCTCACAATAAGACTACAAATCAACAAAAGATCGCAACAAATCAACGCTTATATTAACCTCAAAATGTCAAAAAAGCGTTCAAATATGAAAACATGAAATTAAAACATTACTAAAAGCTAAAGGTCAATAACCTTTTTGCACGCCATCTAGGGTTGTGTCCTGTGCATGCGCAGGAATTGGTAAAGGTCAATGACCTCTTTGTTTCCATTCTGGAAAACCGGCAGCCAAGATTCAGTCTCTCGTTAGATTCCAGACTGAAAGGTCGCTCAGTTTACACAATTCAAAAACGAAATTTTTTCATTTTTTGTAAAACAGGAAAATGAGTTTCAATGTTGTTGGACCACCTAGAGCTGGACTGCTGCGTCGTCGACCCTTGAACCATCCAAAACTGCCACAAAAGAAACAAGGTAAAGGTAAAACTTAGTATTATATACGGAAATGTCAAAGGTTAATTGAAATTCTTTTGTTTTAATTCAAGCCCATGGGGAAGTAGTCAAAGAACCATTGGGTTTGGGGCTGGACATCGGCCTTGGCTTTGGTGGCGCTGTCTGCTTTAGAATGGACCGGCCGGAGAAGAATCCTCAAGTTGAAGGTAAGGTCATGGACATGTCAAAAGTACCAAGTTTTCAATCCAATTTTCTCTTGTCCTATAGAACCTATGACAATTGACGAGCCCATCAGCCCGGAGTATTCATCACCGAATCCTCGTCAGTGGACGTCTGGAGATGTCAAAATGTTCCTTGCATGGCATGGCTTTGGAGCATCAAACATTTGGAAGACAGAGGCAAGTAGCAATACCCCCATGCCGCATTCTTCTAGTTTTGAACTTGGATAAAAGTTGTAATTAACCTCGCACTTTCCCATTAGCTCAATGGCGCTGATTTTCTGAAGATGACAAAGGAGAAACTTGGACTGGGGATGCACTTTACCAACGTCCTCAAGATCTACCGTCTAATCCAAGGGCTACGTGAACTTGCCAATGAATGTGAACGGAACAATGCGCCCAAAACAAGCAGCCCAGGAACGATCTTGACTCCTCCGGCTGGAAATCGTGCTGTCCGCCAACGGAAAGAATCAGCAGGAACCAGCAGTGGCAACAGTAGCGCTCACCGACGTACACAGCACTCACGATCATCCAAAGCGGGCAGTACTAACTCGTGGAGTAACTGGACCGACAGCAGTGTGTCATCATCGCTTCAGACTTCGAGCTCTTCTAGCAACGAGAGCAGCCTCGTCTCTACAAATCCTTCTCGGGACAAAACGTGCTTCTTCTGCCGGGAAACGGGTCATTTCATCCGCAACTGTCTCTGTAAGTCAACACTTGATTTGAACCCTTATTTTGAATCTTTTTCCAATCATTCCCTTTGTTTATAAATTGCAGTGTACGAGAACTCCCAAACGAAGTACTTCCCTCGTCGGAAGCTTGACTTTAGCTACGCTGCTGGGGATGGCTTCGATGCTCGATCTCCACCGTCTTCACCAGTTGGACGTCGTGGTGGCACTGGACAGCGCAAAGTCTACAAATCACCGAAGCCAAAAAGCCGTCGACTTCAGATGGAAGGGATTCCAAACCCGCTAGGTACTCTCCACAAATTCACTTTTTTAAGGTCGAAACTTGATTTCGTATTTTGTTCAAACAGATACGCCAGGGGACAGCGACCGACGCAAGCTAGCAGTTGAAGGAGCCAGAGCAAAGGTGGATCAACGCCGTCGTCCCGTGGAGAAAAAAACCCCCACCAATACAGTCGTGTACACAGAAGAAGTAATCACAATTACTAATTAAAAGGAACCCTCATCAGTAACTCTTCATACAGTAAGCAAAAAAAAATATTTGAAAACTCGAAACTGAATAAATAATGGTCCGTACCTTCTCCTTTCCAAAACCTAAAAACAACCACAGGCATAATTGATTGACAGGCTTGTTTTTTTAAGACTTTAAAAATCCAAAGCCAGGGTTTAAATTCTATTCATTTCATTCAGGGATTGGGAAACCGAGGCCCTTTTCCAGTCCGATTTTTGATGGATTAAGAATAGGAGATTTATTTAATTTTAATTTCAATTTTATATTTCTCTTTCGGATTAAGTCCAGGCAGATTTCCATTTTAGAATCCACACGTGGATTCATCATGAAGGGAAGATCGTGACGAATCCGAATTCGTTCCATGCAGGTTTTATCCCGTGCTAGGGTCATTAGCTCCCTCCAACTTCCGGTAGGAGAATACCCGGGTAGCGGGTTATCAAACTCTTCAATGGGAATTACAATCTCGAAATCTTGTTCAGAGAATCAAAGTTTTCAAAGTAAAAATCAATCAATATGTAGTTTTGGACTTGACTCGTAAATGTGATTGTAACAATGGAATTACACAATGTTCTTCCTCCAATGAAATGAACAATGCTCCATTGTTGTTCTTCATAATTCATTTTTCTCCCCAAAAATCATAACCCAGTGCAGCTGCCACTTGTCAATGATTCCAGAAAAGTGGTCAAATATTATTACAAATTAAACAACTATTCAGGAAATTCAGAACAGTTTCACATTTTCAGAACAGAACAGCTCAATCATCTTTTTATGCATTGTCAATTATTCTTGTAAAAGCGTTTTTACCCCCAGCAGAAGTTTTGGCAACAATCGATGTCATATATTGTGCCTAATGGCCCAAAACCAAAGCTCTCAATTGTGGTCCCGTAATAATATTTCCTTAATTATCTCGTTTCTCGTTCGTCTGTTATTTCAGGAGCTGTGACCCTTCAGGGCCCCCTTGGGAAGGAAAACAATCAATCACAAAACCCTTCGTCATCCATCTCGGTTTGCGTGATGAAACAATGAAATCCGACAAAACACGGTTCACTTAATTCTCGTGAAAATGAGTTAATTTGAGCCCTTTTGAGACCTTTCCAAAATGATTTATCATTGGCTGTGCTTTCTCCAGGTGAAAGCGTGCATTCAGAATATCATTTTGATCACTTGAGTTCAAAGGATTTAGAAAAGGGATCCAGATGAGTTTCAAAACCTTTAGATCAGGGTAGCCTTTATTTTGAATAGAATGGTGAAGGGGTGCGAGCTGAGGTTTACGGATGATTAAAAAGTATTTGGAGCTCAAATAAAGAAAGTCTCGGGCTTTGGATTTTGATTGTTGATAAGGTGTCTCATCCCCGAGTGTCATGGATGAGTTAATTCGGTCAAAGGGAAACGGGATCCCGCAAAGGGACCCCTTCCCATTGTCCTCTTCGGATGGATTTAGACTCTAATTTGTACACGCAAGGCGCAGCTGGGAGTCTCACACTTCAGAATCCAAGGCCCCGGCTGTGAGCCAAGGGCCCCATTTTCTACTTTCAAAACACTTGAGATAATGGCAAAATTAAGTGAGTCCAGGAAGGGAATTGGGCTAAAGGTCATAGGCCTTTCTTGCCATTTCGTCGCCACTCCACAACCTCACGCGAGCAAGATCAATCAGGATTTTGCTAATTAGCTTATAAATTAGTATGAAGATGAAGAAATCTAATGACTTATTGAGTGTTTCGGAAGTTTCTGGCAATTCAGTATTTAAAGCTCCATTTCTCATCGCTGCTAATAACTGAAAGGTTTTTAGGAAACTGAATCAAAGATGTTTAGAATTGCATTGATTTTGGCAATAGCTGTTCCCCTCATCTCCTCTGGTGAGACGCAAAGTGTTGACCGACTATGTCGCCAGGTGTATACCGACTGTCAAGCATGTTCTGTCTTTCAGGTGAGTTAATTGCTTCATGCATAATAAGTAAAACCAGATCACGCAATTTTAAACTGAGGTCATTGACCCCTTTACAGAGCGAATGTGCAAATCGTCCTCAGCAGCCAAGTAGACCGAGACCATGGCCACAAGAACAAGCAACGACCACCCCAGTGCCCACGGTGCCTCCGACTCCGTCACCTACTCAGGTTATAATAAACTAACTCAATCAATAACATTTCCATTTAACTGAATTCTTAATTTTCAGTCTGGATGCTTGATGGAAGGTAAAGGGTGCAACACAAGTGGAGAGTGTTGTAATAAAAACTGTAAAGTGGAGACAATGGAAATGGCTGGGAATTACTACACCATCAAGGTCTGCAGGTCGCCAAATGGCGTCTGAAACGAATCAGAACAGGATCGTCTAATTGTGAATAAATTTGTTTTAAATCCCTCTTCCTCTTTTCATAGAAATTATTCACGCTTTCCCCTTTCTCTAAATCCGAATCGGGAATCAGGCACACCACAAAATAATTTGTAAAAGGGAAAACCATCTTCCTGCCTGTGCATGGGGAATCAATTAAAACATGGACACCGGATTCACAGCCGGGTTTTGCTCATTTAAGAACAAATTCACGGCCTTGTTTTTCAGTAAATTCACATATCGTAGGGTTAGGTGTTTTGATTGATTTCAACGCCAGAAAAATATTTTCAAAATTTCGTTATTATTTAATTCCAAATCCCAGATTTTCTGGTGGGTTTGCTCGGTAGGGTAGTTTTGATTGCGACATTAATCGAACCCAATGTGTAACTTGATCCTGGCTTTGCCTGGCACGGGATTGCTCTACCGCTGAGTCCCAAAAGAGGTCAAAGGTGTGTTTATGTGGAGGGTGTTTGAATGTCTCATCCTTTAATGAGGAAAAGGGGAGCTTTCCGGTCAGGTGTAACAAGCATATGACAAACATCCGATGAAGGATGACATGATTTACAGCTTTGCTCCAGAAGTGGGTCTAATTTTTCAGTATAAATTCAATCCCCTACTCTAACACTCAAAAATCGAATTCATCATCCAGGTAAATATTTAATTAAGAATCAGGAGGCAGCTGCTCCTGCTTCCAATTCTCGCATTGGCTCAACGCCGTTGAAATAAACAAAAAAAAATTATATTCCTATTGAAGCTAGATCGAAGGTTATTCTGCAATTGCCAATTGGATAGCTCGGTTTAATCTTGCGTTTTGGCGTACTTTGAAAAACCAAGGCAGAGCAGTTTGTTATGGGGTCGTAAAGGTCACGCCAGGTCGCGTGTTCTTTTTGTTCCAACGGAAGGAAACAATGAGTTTTGATTGAGTGTTCAATTAAACTGCCTTTTGTTTGCCATTGCCCATTCGACCCTGTCCATCTGCTCCTCTTACTTCCCCTTAAATTCACATTAAATCCACGATTGTCACCGTCCTATGCGGAATCGTGTCTTTGATTTCCTTCATTAGTCATATGAGAACCAGGTGCAATTCCGGATTTAGCCAGCCACGAGGCTTGAAACGTGTGTATGTATAGATAACAAATTCAATACTTGGAAACATGCAATAATGGCTTAGAGCAATCTGCACAGAATTTGATCCTTGTTTTCTATCCATTTCTGGAACATGGAGCAGCGTGGAATGAAGAAGATCTCTGATTGGCTGGATTCCTTTCCATCCACAGCAGTGCACAGTCCCTCCTGAGTGGCTGAATCTTTTTGCTTTCTGTGGGAAAAGTTACACCTGTTTTGCCTCCTTTTCTTTTTCCCATTTAAAGCGTCGCTTTCACTCCCAAAGAACTTTCCCCACCAGAAGCCCTTTCCTTTGCTTTGTCATTGGAATCGATTTTTCCACACGAAAATGAACTACACGAATTTCCACCATAAATGAATTCACGACCATTAAAGTTAACTCATTAATGAATCCAAATTGGAGGAAATGCTACAAATTGAATGGAATTTGTGACTAGCTTTTATTATCGGAAGCGTGGGTGACTAGAGGTATATTGCACAAAAACTAGGCAAAGGAAGGTGCCAAAATTGTTTTTACAAACTAATTGTCTTCGAGAAATCCTGATCCTGCGGGCATTATTCGTCCATTGTTGGGATTTTCGGGTGTCCACACTTTGGCTACACAAGGGAAACTGGGATTAAAATATGATTGATTTTAGGGAGACTTTGCCATCCTTACCTATCATAATTTGACCACATCGACCTCCTTTTTCACTCGTCCAGGACAGCGAGTGACTTCCGACGAGTCCAAAGTCACCGCCTGTAATAAAATAGTGCTCAGGCTCCTCCTCAATCTAAAAACGAAGTTCCGCCGACTGCTTCTTCAGAACAGTTTTAAGGCCGGGGCTGAACTTTAGCATGACCCTCACCTCGATGTGCCTGAATGACGATTTTCTTTGGTGGCTCTGGAGCTGGACCCTTTGGTTCATTTCCATTCTTGTCCGTTTTGATGACCCCTGACAACCAGTCAATGTACTGAATAGCTAGCTTCAGAGTGTCTACTTTGCTCAGCCGTTTCTCATAGGGTTGTGTCGGGATGTGAGCTCTTAGTCCTTCGAAAGCGTCATTGATGCTCTGCATTCGCTTCCTTTCTCGCATATTTGCTGCCTGTCGCTGTTGGATTTGTTGCTGTGGACATCTTCGTCGTCTTCTCCGTGTCCCACGGAGACTGTTCTCTTGGTCACTCAATGCCGACGAAGAAAGCGGTGAGCGGGAATCATCCAACAAGTCGGCGTCATCTTCGTCGTCCTCGTCATCTGCCTCATCGTCCATAAGGTCAAGAGAGTTGGAATTGTCACTGTGGCCATGGACGTGATGATGATGGTGGCAAAACTCACTCATCACTTCGTAATGCGGAGAGTCGAAAAACAATTGTCTGTTCATGACCCCTTCCATGTCCATGTGGCCATTGGGCGGACTTATGTGGTCGACCATTTTCATTTTGTTTGTGTTGTACATTTCACGAAACCAACAGATTTAAAATGCTGCTCACAGTTTACAACAACATGCTTTCACTTGTGGTGAAAGTGCTAAAGATTACTTGTCCATTGTCGTTGGTGTCGACGGCCGACTGAGCGTCGCTCACACGTGACCAGGCGACTGCTGACTATATTATGAAGTGCCAAGGACTTGCTCTCTTCCCTGACTGACGAGAGGGCCTTAGGATTCTGAGCAAATAAGTGGAAAACGGATCTGGGAAAGTTGTCAGTTGGTGATGATGGGGAGCGTACGCGGAACGGGAGTTGGGGGCGGGGCTATGTCGCGTGCCCTTTTTATTCGGAACAAAAGTAACACCGCCCTTAAACCTCCAAGTGGAAACCAACGCAGCAGGGAAAGAAAGGAAAAGAACGACAAAATTCATTTCAGGATGATGGAAATTAGTCTCGATTTTATGCCGCTTAGAAAAATTTTTTTTAACAAATCAAATAAAGTTGACAAATTGAAGGTACAGCACAGTGTTCTTCTTGTTAAAGAAATTGGTCATTCTGCTTAAGCCAATCGGAGCATTTTTCTTTGATTTCTTGTAGCTGATGCCAATTAATTGGTTCCAAGTCATCCTTATCGTCTTTGAGTTCATAGTTTATTCCCGTGACCTTAAAGTCAGAGGTCATCAGTTCAGGAATCCAAATACCAGAGAGGATGTCTGTCTCCATGTTCTTCCCCTGTTGTCTCGATGCTGTCATTTCACGAAGTTCTTTGACCCTTTCAGCACTTGTTTTGACAGGGTAAACGTTTCGCTTCCAGAATCTTTGGACTGGGCGTTTCCGCTTGGGTTCCGATGACCTCTTAGCACGGAATTGCCAACACTCGGAGGAATTCTGGACAATTTCAGGAAGCTCTAGTCCACCTACAAAAATACGATGACGAATTCATGCAGCTGTGACCAACTAACTTGGACTAAAGTTTAAGATTAGTTTAACTTACAAAACATGTTTTTCAAACAGTGTTCAAATCGTTCGTTGTCTTCAATTGGAACTTCATTCTGAATTGTTTCAATAAAACTGGGAATTTCAGACTGTTTCAAGTCACGCGAGGTAACAGCGTTTTCATTCTTCTGAAGACTCCTTTGCTTCCCAGGGTTTGAGGTTTCCGGTTTGGGGTACTTCAAATCCAAAGCAATTGCGGTCGTGACCTGGCATAGTGTTTGAGCCCTGTGGAAAATAAACTGACTCCTTTTCTCGACAGTGTCAAGCGTCCGGGGTGGTGGGTTGGAAATGTCTGACACCAACTCGTTTCTGATTGGTGGAATATTTCTGCCGCTCTTGTAACACTTCGAATGGACGCTTTCTCTCAATTCTAAATGAGGAATTGGCACTGCCTCGTCCGGACGGAATGGAAGTGGGATGATCCCTTCTGAACTCTCAGGGTCATCCCCAAGAAGGGTCAAGCGATTCAAGACAACGGGGTAATGCGGGATTAGTTCAGTGGCAAATGGAGCAGTTGAGAATTCGTTAATTTCCTCTAGCACCAAAGACACGAATGAATCGGAACAATCTGATTGAAATGACATGGTTCCTTGTGTCACTTTCATTCCAGTACTGAAGCGATAATATGCAAGCCCATACAAAGCAAGTTTCTTTGTTGTTTATTTTGTGTTTTAACCTGTGCCATTCTCCAAATATTGATCCCCATAGACAAATTGGCGAGGCATGCGAAAGCCCATAGACAAAGCTGACATGTCCCTATGCTCCTAACGAGATCGGAGTTGTATGTGAACAAATTAGAGTCCTTGTTTCTGATTGGGTATTACTGAAAGTAGGGAAATGGAGCATACATGACATCGCCGCAGCTCCTCATCACCTTCCTGGATGATGACATAATATGATAAAGTCACGGCATCAAAGGACACCTGAGATTCAGATGACTTCTTCCGACATTCGTGAACGAGTGGTCAAAGGAAGAGGGTGACAGGAGCGGCAGTGGTGACGACGTTCAGAAAAATTGAAGCCGAAGCTCAGAATTCTTTTTCTGAAGTATAAAGGTTGTAATCTTTCTTAGGGTTCCTTAGGGATCGGGAGAAAGGTCAAGGTCCTGTTAAACTACGGGTAAGCTTGTTCATCTGTTGGTATTGTTTTTAATTAAGGTTCATTCGGTACAGTTTTAACTCTGGTTTTTGAGGGTTCAAGAGAGCAAGGACTCTTTGGACAATTGATGCCACCAGTGACGCACGCAATGAAACTACCATGGGGCTTGAATGCAATGAATAAATCCTAAGGTAAATGGGCTTGTGTGATAATAGGTTTGGCTATCCCATTCCCCGGAAACAATCGGTGTCGAGTGACATGAACATGACATGACAGTTGTCATAATAAGTTTTAGTTGATGGCACCGGTGACTCTGGCCAGGTTTATTTAGTGGACAGGAGGACGCAGGTGGGGAAAGTGGTCAGGAGAAAGTTAGGTGGAATTTGACCATTATTATTTCAAGTCTCCAAAGGAAATCCGACGTCCCCAAGCCCATTTTCCCGTAGCTTTTGGCCAAAAAAAGTTTATGAATAATTGACTAAAAGTTCGATCACTTTCCTCATATCGTCCTTGTTGTCTCCAGTAAGGAACGAAGTGTTGACCCTGAAGGACATCGGGAAATGCTGCTGCAATTTTCACAGCAGGAACAAGGTTTAGAACCCAAAGGACATGAAAGTTAAAATACTGGCCCAATTTCAATCCAGTTTGGCTTTACAATTGGCCACTTTGGGCAGTCGAGTGAAAGCAAATTGTCCCCGATTCCGTTCTTCAAAACTCCAGGAATTCACGCAACTCTTTTTCCGAGGTCCTTGAAAGTTGTTTGTTCTTCGACGTAAAACTCTGTTCAGAAAACAAGTGTCATTTCCTGGATCTTAATGGACCGTGAATTCTCTGTTGATCTTGCCAGGATTGAGTTCACGGCGGATGTACCGTTCGGAGGATGTATAGTCAACATAACAATCGGATAATCACAAAGTACTCTGACTTCCTGCGGGAACAAAAAGCAAACGAACCGGATTTTGAACCACCAACTGTCACCGCGGCGGCGACTAAGCACGTAAATGACTCGTCCCAAATCACTTGTAATCAGCATGCCGAGAACGGTGACAGTGACGATTCCGGTAGAGAAAGTCCATTAGCTCATACCAATTCGACCATGACAGTGACAAGTGCAGAAGTGCATAATACCGAAAGTGAAGCAGAAGGTGACCCCGTAGTGCCCTTGCCATCAGAACTTTTCACCAGTAGTAAATTCTCAGATCTGTTCAGTCCTAGTGAAAGCCATGCACTCTTTCAGCGTGACCTCCTCGTTCAATCAGAGGAAGGGAGCTTCCTTCGGGAATCGCAGCCTAAACGCAAGCCATATAGTACTAGCACCGATCCAGTATTAGATCCTGTGCCGGAAGTAGAGCCAGACGTTGAGCCGGAAATTGTGCTAGATGACCCACCGGCCAACGACCTCAATCGTGCAGCCGGGACTCCACCACCTGTAATCAGTAGCTTAGATCAGGAACGCTCTGACCCACGCTCTCTACCACCGCACTATGCAATGTCAATCGGATCTTCGTCCTTTGCCGAAGCTGAGGTGACACTCCGGCGCGAACTTCTTAACAACATCAGAGCCATTTCTCGAGCGACATATTTTGAGAAGATATACACGGGGGATCGGGAGGAGCTGGAAGTTGATGAAAGCAGCGATACAAACAATAATCCAGACAATGGAGCCAATAATGACGATCTGGAGGAATTCTTAAGGTCAAATTCGCCACATCAGGTCGTGTCAGAGAAAGGAGAGCTACTGGTATTTCAATCGCAGCAAGGAAAACGGTCCCCGGGCCTTGAAAAATCTGAAGGTTTGGGAGTCCTTAGCAAGGGTGAGCTAGACGAGGTCGATGGCATTGACAAGGAAGCCTCGATTAACCAATGGATACTCAACTCACAACAAGAGTCAGAAGCAGAAGGAACTGCTTTGTCAGGGGTCGTGTACTTATCTCCATCAGTAGCCTCTAATCCAGAAGTCATTGATGAAACAGCGACTCTGCAAGGAGAAGATGAGACTGTGCATGTTGAGAAAGCTGCACCGCCATCACTTAGCAGTCGTAGCCCTAGCCCAGAAAGCCTTGCTTCTGAATTCTTAGAAACCCATGAGACTGTGCCAGTACGCCAAGAATTCTCTACCATGCTAATTCCAGAAGTGGACTCTGATATAGGGAGCAGTTCTGGAAAGTTTACGCCAATGTTCAGTAGAGTTGACCTAGATGATGACAGGGATGAGACGCGGAGACATTTCCGACATTTGCCAAATGGCCTGACCAAACCGACTCATTGTAGTGTACTCACCCATTTGAATAAACAGGTTAGGTACCCTTCAGTCCTTCCCAAAAGACTGTCGCCAGCAAGAAACCGAAGGTTTGTCGGACAACTCCCTGGAGTTCTTTTGAGACAGAATATGGACCAATGGGTGGCCAAGATTGTCCGATTTTATGTCAACGGGGATGAACATTTGCCACGATTTGAGTATCGCTTCCGACCTGGAAGGGATGTCCACAGCTTCGACGGTCTTTGCGACATTCTGTCCGAGCGACTCAAACTTTCCCGTGGAGTTCGTTTCATCTTCTCTCTAGACGGTCGGCCCATCTGGTCCCTCGATGATTTACGACATGAAAATGCTTATATTGTTTCCTCCACTAAGAAATTTAAGGTAAGGCGAAGTCACGACTTGACATTTGATTTATTCATTCAGTGCAAATTAACGATTGTGATGACGCACAGAACGAAGAATCATTGCATAATCTGACACATGTTAACTAAGGTCATTGACGAAGAAATGTTGACCACAGGAGACAGGCATCGTGTTTTCAATGAGCGTTTGTAGGTTGTAGGAAAACGAGCTTTGTTTTCGTAGAAATATTTGCACGTAATTGACGTAATTTTGTCTTCATTTATAAATTCAAGACAGCAAAAAATCCCTTTTTCGCACCTGCCATTTATAAACGTTTATTTACTCAGACTGCAAATTACTTTTGATTATAATGGGGAAAAGCAACCCTCAAACTTTCAGTTGCGTTTAAGAAGGCGTGACAGAAACAGGATTCCTGAGCAGTCTTTAATCTTACTTGACCAGCGTAGTCCACGCTTTAACAATGGTCTCCTTATTCTCCTTATTGTTGAAGGCAATGAATTACGGTGGCGAGATAGTACGAGGTGACATGAAAGACGCTGCTGGAAGTAAGCGTCGTCGCCGAGCCCGGAGTCGTCCACCAACAGCCCCGTCCCAACGAAACCCACCAATCATTCGTGTCCGTCGTGAGCGTTCTTTAAATGGTGTCGTTTGGGGATCCCCGCAGCAAGAGTCCAGCGGAAGCGATCGACATTTAAGTCACGAACGGAGTGCCATTGAAGCTGAGAAAGTCCTTCGAGCGGCCATTGAGCAGAGTCAAATTCATATTCAGAATCAGCCCCAGTCAGTCCATAAGCAGATTATCCGAATAATTAACGGCGCAGATCCAACAATCCAGAGCCAAGTTTTGCTCAACACAAGAGTGTCCCAGGAATTCCAGGACTTGGTCAAGGACTTGGGCCTGGCCGTGAAAATCCCAAGGTCGGTCGAGTCTCGGATGGAGACGCTAACGGGTCGAGCTGTAAGTGGATAATAG
The DNA here is from genome assembly GCA_009869845.1 of Pseudachorutes palmiensis. Classification (NCBI taxonomy): domain Eukaryota; kingdom Metazoa; phylum Arthropoda; class Collembola; order Poduromorpha; family Neanuridae; genus Pseudachorutes; species Pseudachorutes palmiensis. The sequence continues at coordinate 26,592 of VNWY01000105.1, read as the reverse complement.
TCAATATTAAAATCCATTCGCCAATAAGCGAGGTCATCCTGGACAATTGAGCAGTTTGTTTGTCACTCCCAATCGATTTCCTTATTACCTCTCCCAATAAAATCAAGGTCACCTGCAACCCCATATAGTGTCCTAATGAGACACGCAAGAACATTCACAACCAAAGTCTAGGGCCATTGTGTGCAATTTCCTATTATGGACAAAATAACCTCCACGTTCCACCGCTGGATCAATACTTGAAATGCTTGCGGACAATGTGATAATTGGCTTACATTTTGTCCAATTTTCAGATCCAGAGCTACTCACAACTTCGATCGCAACTCCAGGCAGGGAATGAGGCCTTTTACATTTACAATCTGACCGTGAATCCAAGCAGCTCGACCTTGAGGACTGGGCGGACCAATGGGAACTCTCCGTTTGGAAGTATCGCCAAAGCAGCGTCCAATCCGACGCTCCCTCTGATCGAGTCATCCCTTGGCAAGAAGTTTCCAAACTCAATTGTCCACTTGACCCCTTCGACTAAATCATCGAATAAACTACAGCTTCCGGGATCGAATAATATAAAGGGAGCAGCCTCTTCGTCGTCCATTTATTACACAGAAGTCTCCCGGTCAAGGTCACAGGGTAGGATAGCTCAATGAGAACAATACTCGTCTGTCTAATTCATCATCACAGCCTAATCTTCATCAGCGACGGAAAAGCACAAAGGAAAGATACGAGGCGTCCAAATATCTGACAAGGCATACGTCCAGGTCACCTTCGCCTTAAATAAAGTTTCCTTCGGGACAAGGACACCGGGTTCTGAAATTAATTTTGGAAGAATTTATGCGGGCGTGGACGGTGAAACGTTACGGGAAATCATACAAGCAGAAGATTGCTAAACTTTATTAAGCATAAGATTTGGTGTTGCAAAATAATATTATGAAATATTTCTTGACGGAATTGAATTTACTCAACGAATATAATCATCACTTTCTTATTACTTTGTAAAATAAAAATATTTATTATTGACACAAGAATGACCTTTGACATGAAGCGGAAGTGGAGGGTAAAAAGAAAGCAAGGAAGGGAGAACGAAAAATAATAAAACATGAATAGCCTCCATTTCGTGAACTTTTTTTTTGCAAGCTTCAAAGTCGGTTAAAAACTTTCCAATTTCTTTACAATATTCAATCAACGGAGGTAATATAGTTTATGTGTATGCTTTACATTTTACATTACACGGGAAATTTTTTTTGGATGAATTAATTGACGCCCATCATCGGTGAGGGCGAGTGACTTTTTGTGTTAGACTTCATTCTCCAGCTGATTTTTGTAAACAAGAAGTAGAAAGAGTGACCTGAGGTCAAGGAAGGACCCTTGGAATTAGATTTACACTCCTGTTCACATCCATTTGATAACAATGTAAGTCAATGTCAACTTAGTCCTTGGGCTAGTGTCCATGTCACACACACACATTAAGCTCTGGTCACTTAATTGAACACTTAAATTGCAATTATTCAGGAGTACTGATGAGAATACTGAGCTAAGGCACCGAATTCATGCCAAGGAACGAGAGGAACTCTTACACTCAGACTTGTCCCAGAGTCCCTTTGCTGTAGACGATAAAATGAAAAGGTTAGCCTTCAAATGTCAATTTACATATGGCTTGCAGTTAATTGAAAACATTTTAATCAATCAAGGAAACTGGACAATGCCGAGTCTGCAAGGAGAGTGGCCACCCAGACGACTAGTTCACTTGCTCGTTCCCAGACACTTCTTTTGAATACAGTCAGTCAAAGTGCTCTGACATTGGAACAACTAGGTGTATTTTGTCATCTAACGATGTATGAAGGATGTGGTTACTGATTTTGTACGCTGTGACCTTAGGTCAATCATCGGCTAAAGTAAAGGACACACGAGAAGAACTGACAGAACAAACGGCAACTATTGGAACTTCAAGATCCCTCCTGGCCAAGTATGGAAGGAGAGAGTTCACTGACCGGGTTCTCATTTTCCTGGCTCTTATCATGTTCTTCGGTGTGGTCGTTTACGTCATACGGAAACGGTAATTGACTAATTGGACATAGGATTTCAAAACTAAAATGAATAATGCATTTTAGGTGGTAGACTGATCTTGGATTTCGTCTGAGAGCCTGTGATTCTTTTGCTAAATATAAGGGACTATCAAGTTTGCGAAAAGAGCAGCTTAATCTGCTATTGCTCATTCTGCTCTTTGGAAAGTCCGCACAGCGCATGCGATTCTGCTTAATCCTGCTCTTTTTAAAGAGCAACAATGGTGTGGTCGTTTACGTCATACGGAAACGGTAATTGCTTAATTGGACATAGGATTTCAAAGCTAAAATGAATAATGTATTTTAGGTGGTAGACTGATCTTGGATTTCATCTGAGAGCCTGTGATTCTTTTGGTAAATATATACTTTTGAAACCTGAAATTATTCCTGAATAAATATATTTTTTTATTCATCTGAATGTATGCAAACTCCTGAAGCATTCACACAAGGACTAATTTACAACTAAAATTCTGTATGCTTTTACAACTTGTTTTCTTTCCTGTTGTACAAATCCAAAATAGGGGTAATTAGGCATTAAAAGTAGAAGATCAAAGAGACTGCCAGTGATTAGCTCTTTGAATTGTACACTGTAACCTATACAAGCAAGGAAATCAAAGGACGCTTTACCATGTTTAGCGAAAGTTGAAATGCAAAAAAGGTAACAGAATAGACTTATTTGAAACAAGTATTAATAGTGTGTGGTTCTAACAATTAATTCTGACCTGAGGTCAATCTCAAGTTGATGAAGCGACTTCTGTTTCTTGTATTGTTGGCGTTGGAACTTGAGCAACTTCCTTCTCTTGTGCCGACGGTGACTCCACTGATGTCACAGTTGCAGTCACTGGTATCCCCGACCCCTTTTTGAACACATAAATCGGTCGTTGGAATCCCTTGGAATGATGGGCAGGAATCCCGATTAATTTCACCGAGCTGAAACCAACTTCCTTCAAAAGGAACGACTCGAATTGGGCTGGGAGGAATTTGATGCTTTGAAACGTACGGAAGATTTCCTCCTATAAGAAAATCAAACCAAGTTAAAATTAACTAAATTGAAAACATTTTACTCATTTTACCGTCAATTTCTTTTTCTTCTTGTAGGAAGCCCATGGTTGTGGTTCCAGAATGAAAAGGCCCTCTGCCCGTAAGTTGAGAAAAGCCCGACGGAAAAAGCGTTTTATCCCGTCATCGCCATAATTGAGATGAACCCATTTGGTGGTGCTAAGGCAGATGATAGCGTCGTATTGTGGCTTAATCGTACTAAGCAAATCATCCGAATCCAAAACATAATTCTCCTGAAAAGAAACAAAGATAAATGAATAGTGAACTTTTGCAAAACTAAAGCGTGCTTGCAAACTAACCTGGCGAAAGGAGACATTGTACGGAAAAGCGATCCTGTTTCTCTCCCCCTGACTTGTAGTACTTGTGGGTGTCGCAGAGTAATCTGGTGTGCGGCCGACTGCTTTCAACTGCGGAGGTTGAAGACTTCCATGTAACCACTGATAGGGACTGCGGAAACTTAATACTCACATCATTAGGGTCGTGGTCCACGTAGTGTTTGATATTTTTATTGGCCACTGTCACCAAGTGAGCATCAATATCAAGTCCGACGATACGACGCGGAGCACAGTCTCGGGCCAGGCTGAGTGTGACATGACCAATGTTACAACCAATGTCCAGCACGTCTTTGCCCTCAATCCATTCTTTCTTTATGACACGGAGACGAGCATCTTCCTCTCGACCCCGATTTCGATAGCCGTAGTACTGATTGTAGTTTCCATGTTGGAAGACTTTGTCCCTAGGGCGAAACTTCTTTGATGTCTCTACTGGAGGAAGCTCCCTTTCCTTCTTCTTTTCTTCGGGTTTTGGATCCTGGTGAGACTTCTTGTGGTGACGAGAGTAACCATGGGTGTAAAGGGCCCATGAACGTTTACCAGAACCAAGGTTGGGGAAGACAGGGCTTACAATGGGATCCAGACGATGACGATGCCGGCGGTTGAACATGGCTTGCTGTGTAATCGTCGGAGGCTGTGGCAGTTGTCTCCGCTGGATTTCATTCCTAGGTGGTGTCCATCCGAGTCCATAGTGTCCTGAAGGGACGCGGTGCTCAATGATAACGTCCCTGTGCGGTGGCGGTGGTGAAAACGGCTCGGTTATTGTGAACGTGTCCTGTGTGCCCATGTAGTTGCTCATCGACGGGGATTCAAACGGTAGGACGGTGAAATTCTCATTCATAGTGTCAATGACAAACGGGGAAGGTTGGTAGTGGGAAGACAACGGTATGTAATCGCTGGAGCTGCGAAATGGGAACGGTAGTTCCGGAGGTTCGGGTTCTGTCATAACTCCTTCAGACTTCTCCTCTTGAACAGTGACAGGACCATCGTCGGCAGTATCTCCAGTAGAACTAGGCAAAGCCCCCTCGTCCTTGCTTTGAGCCCCAGGTGTTTCGGCGCTTACAACATCTTCTTCTCCAAGATCTTCCTCCTCATCAAGTGGGAGTGACTCCTTCAGCTCCCCATCCTCTTCAACAGCCACTACAACGTCATCGCTCAATTCCTGAATGTTATTTTCAGCAATGACAGCCGCCGCGTCTGCTTCCGCATCCCCTCCGTCCTCATCCTCCGAAACCAGCGACTCGACACTGACTTCACTTTCATTTCGCTTCCTCAGACTCCGCTTCCTGTGGCGTTTTCGTTTGTGGGTGTGAGAGCGAATCTGTCCCGGAAGTTCTGGTAAAACTCCAGCAATGACGTCCCTCGTGTTCTCAACGTCTTCATCTGCCATCAGGCGGAGTGGATCTTGATAGTTTTTCGGAATCATGATTGGGATCTCCCCAAATCGATGTTGTGACGATAAAGGCATTGGCGATGTCTTTGGGGTTACCGCATTATCCGACTCACCCAATCCATTCAAGTTCAGAGGGTCATGAGCATTTCCACCAAGGAGGAATTTCAGGTGTGAACTTGACAACCCAGAAGCTCCAGTGGGACAAGATGCATGTCGGCGGATGTACATTCTTCTTAATTTATATCTTGGGACATAGCTTGCATCCCCACCTCCACAGTTGGATTTCTTCCTCTTCCGGAATCCCTTCTTCTTCGCATTACCTAAAAGGTAAACACACAAAATTAGCATTTAGTACAATTAAAACTATTATAAATTAAAACTTATACCGTGCGATCCACCCAAAAATAAGTAGAAAAAACCTTTTCGCCGGAAAAACCCTGGCCTCCTATTGGTTCCTTATGGGAGGCCTTAGGGGCCTCAGATCAGTGGTTAAAATCCCTCCTTTTGGGTGGACTGCACGGTATCAGTGTACAATTAAAAAAAATCTTTACCAGGTATTTGTTCCTGCAGATCTTCTTCACTTTCATCCGGTCCGTCCATTCCGTGTTGTTTGATGACATTTTCAAATGTGATTCTGGGTATCTTTATTGATTTTCCAATGTCGACTGTACCTGACCCCGGTGACCCTGAGCCTGTTGCAGTTCCAGCATAGTTTTGTTGCTGTAGCGGTGACAATACGACATCTGCCATGTGATGAGGCTGGTTCTGTTTTCCCTCCATGCGCACTTTCAAATGGGCTCACGTGACTCGTGAGGGTGGGGATGAATCCCTATCCAGAGGTCAAAAGGTGACCTGGTGAAGGTCAGACTGGGTCAACCGTCCTTAGTGTAGGTGATGAGTGTTCCTTGAGTGACCAGTTGAGTGTCACTCGGGTCAATCTGTGTCAGCTGGTGATTGGTTGAGGCTAGTTAGCCTAATTTCCGATGGACTCCTCCGTCCATAATAAAAGTGGAACCCCATTCTCCGTCCTTTTTCTTCTTTTTCATTTAGCCATTTTTTTCTGTTTTCAAAACACCCACAAACCCCACTCAACTTGCCACATTTTGAACCACTTTTTAGAGGGTAGTTGGCACACGGGAAATATGGCAAGTGCCTCATCCCTCAAAACAAGGAGATCTACAAGGAAAAAAAAATCAGGACGCCAACAACTCGGCCTTATCCACACGAAATTATCTACAAAAATAAACACTACAAAATTAACTTAATTGCAATTAAAAATCCTGTAAAACAGCGTCTGCTTATTACTCTTCTTGCTCAACCTAAACTAAAATCAGAGAATGGAGTAGAGTGCAATGGACTGAATCTGGAGTTCTTCATTTCTTCGTTTTTTTTTAGATTTTCTAAAAAGGGCTTTGCCATTTCTAATAAAGTTGCTCCTAATTTCAACTTTAATTAATCCAAATTGCCATCAATCAAGCATTAAACTGATGACTTTCAATTTTTAATTTATACATTATATAGCTAATTTCTAGGACGGTGCATATGTTGCTAAAATATAGAGTACAAGTATCCCTACAATTATCCCGATGTGATGATTGAGCATCACTACCCATGCTTCCTTGGGATCAACATCGCAAGCCTTGTCGATGGCCTCAGTGACCTCTGGAATCTAAAACAAAAGAAATCAAGTGAAGCTCTTAATTTAAATTATTTTGAAACAACCATGTCTGCAAGGGAAACGTAGAGAAAGATTCCGGCAGCGAATGCAAAAATCAAACTCTCGAATTCAATTTTTCCCAAGATGATACCCAAAGCGAGACCGCCATAGCAGGTAATTGCTGACAGGAAATTGAATAAAATTGCTTTCTTGACGCTAAGGCCGGAATTGATGAGGATGGCAAAGTCACCTATAGGATTTAAAAGGAAGAATTAGCATTTTTTGGTTGAAAGAAGAATTGATTTATACCCAATTCATGAGGGAATTCTTCGCAAATCACTGCCAAGGAAAGAATCAATCCTGTCGAAAAGCTTTGTGTGAATCCCGCACCGATAGAAACGCCGTCAATGAAGTTATGCAAACTGTCGCCAATTATGACAATCCAAGCCACGGTTTTGATGCTCTTGTCATTGTCACCTTCAAGTTCTCCGTGGAAAGAGTCGTTGTTATTACTCTGTCTGAATTTGTCAAGGGTTTGACAATTCAAACTGAGGGTAGAGCGGTGAACGTCCATTTTGTAAATATTCTGGAAGGAAGTTTTACTCAATAGCTTAGTAGCGAAAGTTGCGATTAGGATGAAAGTATGATAATACCAGTTTAGTTTGGTCTTGTTCTGAATGGGGGTCATCGACCTCTGTATTCAGTGGACAACTAATGGTTGAAGCAGTGTCATCCACCTCTGGAAAATCCTTATCCGTTGGATCAGCATTTTCAAGGTCATATTCTTCTTCTCGATTAGCAAGTCGCTGCTCCAGTCCTTCCAATTTCTTGAGCTTTTTACGGCGAATCTAAAACAGGAAATTCCAATAATTAATTAAGGTTTTATTGCTAAATTATTCCTTTCTATTCGTGTTTTATAAACAAAATTGGCAATAAGGAAGCTATTTAGCTGTAACTGTCATTCCAGGATCCTGTAGTGGAATCATTCCATTGTACAAAGTCGCAACTTTTACTGTTGAATCAGTTTTAGAACAACCCAAGTTTATTAAGAATTAGCTGAAAATGGCAAAGAATTTCTTCATTGCAATTGCATTGTTTGGAATCCATGTTCAATCTGATGCCTCAGAGTTTACTGAATTTGCCAAAACTCCGTTTCAAAATGCAGGCAAGGACGTTTGGAAGTATAAAATTGATTCTAATTTTTGTATGTTCTAGACAAAGTTGATCTTGGGCTTCGTCTCTACGCCCCAGATGCAGGCCCAACTTGCGTCAATCACGGCTTCATTTATGACACATCGAAACGAAAACCTGTCCCCAATGTAACAAACCTTAGATTGAACTTAAGATTAGTAAGAATGTTTCAATTGACAACTGACTGGCATTTCTGTGTTTCAGTTTGGATTTCAAAACTACAACAATTGGACAGACACTGCAGTGAATGAGCACAATGCAATCAGAACTAGCCTTGGCTTCAAGCCTCTGAAGCTATCGCAAAGCGTAAGAACCCAACTCTCCGAAAGCGGTCATGAATTTCTTCTAATCCTTAGCTGTCTGACATCAGTTTTGGATATGCTCAGAAAATCCGAATGTCTGCTTCAGCAATACGTAGCCGTGGGTTATCATGGGATTCCACTTTCCGAAAATCCGAATCCGAATTTGATGTACTTTTTGAGGAAACTTATTACAATGAAATGATTAAGTTTCAAGCACCGGATGTGGATGAAGGAGCTACGCGAGGTTGCTGTCCGGGTAAGAAATTTATCACAAAATATTGAATAGAGTAGAGAGATTTAGCAGATTACTCATGGACTGTGAATGGTAAAATTAAATTGTAATTGCGGGTAACCCCTTATTCTAGCTCCGTTCGCAAGGGTCATGTCCAAGGTAACAAGAAAAATCGGACTGTCCCGAGTTGTGATTAACGCAATGGGCAATTTCAAAAGGCTCATCGTCGTAGCCGTATTCTATCCCAAATCAAATTCCTGGTCAGAAACCAATCTCTGCAAATCCGATGAAGAAATGTAAAGGGTCAAGCAGTCTTAATCAATTCTTAACCCTTCTAAAACTTGTGGATTTCTAGGTTTGGAAAAGCGATGCACGATTCGACAGAGTACTACGACGTGGATGACACCGACGCCATTGTGCAAGACGCCGTTGAACAAATCCACCAAGAATTGGGAAGTGAATTCTAATATTTCAGATTTTTCCATTGGTGTCATTGAATTGTCATGCCATGAATTAAAAACGTCATAAACTTACAACTTACGGCTCTGGTTTTAACGCAGATCTTGATCACACATTCCAGGATCATAACAATCCAAATGGCAAGCCAAATGAAACTGGCTACGAAAATATAGTCCTTTCGGTTAGCATGAGCGAGACCAAAAGCCTGAAAAGATCAACCTTTTAGAACATAATCAAACTTCATTTTCAAATAAGAGAAGGAGAAAAAGGTTATTGACCTTACCTGTGGTATCAAGTGGAACACCGCTGACCCGGAGAGGGATCCAATTGCGAGACCAACCATAGCCCGCATCACCGACGTGTAAAAGGATTTTTTCATCAAAGGAAAGAAAATGATACCCATGACCGACGACAAATTGATTATTGTCACAAACAGGAAGCCATAACCCCATACTGGAAAATCAATTAACTCATTAATTTGATTAATTTGGTTTAATTTTTACTTTGTAATGAGGTGAGGGACGCTTCCAAAGCTGGCGTTTCCGTTTCATTTTCCGGAATATGGTCCATAATTTCCGTTCCCTGTCCAGTAATCTAATGGACAAAATATTCCAGGTATTATCTTGAGCTGTTGTCTTCCACTTTGAATATAAATGGGATTTACCTATATACAAGCAAGGCCAGTGCTTTAATTGGGATTAAATTACCGGCACCATGAGCAAGTGCGCTTTAGGCCTTTCCCTGTTTGTGCGTGTGTATAGTAATTACAAAATACAATCGTTTAAAACCCCCTGAACCTGAAAAAGTAAACTAATTAGACCTTCTTCCAGTTAAAAACCTCAAGCGCTTTTGTTCTATTGGGTGTTCAGTGAACTCTCAGATTAGATTAGAAATAAAATCCACTTCCAGCTAAACTCCTGCTTAAACTAACATTAGTTTTAATCAGTGATTGGTATTTGCGCAATGAAGCGCGACTGACCTGGCATTTCTATTATCAACGCCTTCGCATTAAATTAGGATGAAAATCCTCATTTTAATGAAAAATCGACTTTGAAACAATGGGAATGACTAAAACAAAAGGAATTGTTAATTGAGCAATAACAATAATTGATCAATGCTCAATTATTCAAATTCGACAACACACTAACTGTAGCTTGTATTGGAATTGACACACTAGCTGGAAAATGGGCGAGCGGTTGCTAAATAGAAAAAATCTTCGACCCTAGCCGCTTAATTTGCTGCCTGAATACCTAAACGTAAACTAAAATTGAATGTTATCTTGATACATTGCTAGAACGAACAGAGCCGTTATCCCGGTGAAGATCCCGATATTCTGAAGTATTAAAACTTTCACTCCTGAAAGGACTGAAATTTTGCTTGACTCTTCTGCGACTTCATTCATTTCTGGAACCTGCGAGAAATTCAGATCCAAGGCTAATTAAAAGCTTAAATTGCTGAAATTAAATTACCATATCCACTAGTGAAATGTAGAGGAACATTCCACCGGCGAGGGCAAAGATGTACACGCTGGCTTCCACTTCTCCGAGGAAGATTCCAAGACCGAGACCCAAGTAACAGGTACAAGCAGAGAGGAAGTTGTAAATTAAGGCTTGACGAATGGACATTCCAGCGTTTAGCAACACAGCGAAATCCCCTGTAAGAAGAAAAGTATAAATAATGTGCTTTGCAATGACATTTGAGTGTACCTAGCTCGTGCGGCAATTCTTCACAAAGGACAGCGACGCTGATGCTGACGCCAGTAAGAATACTCTCGTTAAATGCTGCTCCAATTGACAATCCGTCGATGAAGTTATGTAGACCGTCTCCGAATATGATCATCCAAGCTACCGTTGCGATTACACTGTCCTTCCCTTGTTCGAATTTAACTAGTTTCTCGTGACCACCGTTGCACCTTGGTTTCTGAAAAATGAACATATAGGAATGGATGAAATCGCTGATTAGTTAATGGTACCTCTTGGTGGCCAAAAGAGGCTTTGATCGCTTGCTCTTGACATTCGTAAATGATCCCAGTACTAGGCGTTGGTGGACAAAATGTAGATGACAGCCTGTCCACGTGAGCTATAACGTGATTTCTATGTGGAACGATTTCGCCATTTTCAACCTTTGCAGTCTCGTTTTCAGCAAGGATGGAGATTCTACTTGTTTCTGGAGATGTAGAGTAAAGGCTTGATTGTTTTGATCGCTTCCACTGCTCATCTTTCCGCTGAAAACAAAGCAATTGGTAAATGACTGGAACACTGCAATTTTCCAATTTCAGAATTACGTGTTTGTACTCCATGATTATTTTGAGGAAACGCTCGACCATGAAGAACATCCAGATCCCACCGCAAATCACGAGCGAAGTGAACAAGTAACTGTGTGACACTGGTGTCTTGTGCATCAATCCGAATGCCTGTTTCATAGCCATTAGTTCAGTTAATTTTCCAAGTTATTTTGGATAAGGGTCATTACTTGTGGAATAAGGTGGAACAATGAGCTTCCAATAAGGGATCCCACGGCGAGACCAATTAATACGGTTAGAATTTGTTTGTACAACATTTTTCCCATGAAGGGCATGACACTGACTCCAGCAAGAGAGCTGCAACTGATGATCGTCACGAAAAGAATTCCATACCCCCAGACTGAAAAAATCAAATAAAAAATCAGTATCCCACCAGACTAAACATCCAAAGGTCATTCACCTTCGCCTGGAGATGGCTTCGGCTGCACTTCATGAGCTACCACATTTGGGTCACTAGTGACACTACTAACTGAAGATGAGCAGCTTGGATTGTCAATCAAGTACAATATTTGCCAGCATGATGCTGTCAAGTTGTGCCACTGTGTTGTTGGTGAAATGTCGTAATCACAGGATAAAGCGAGAGACACTTGTGAGCTATTGGCACAAGATTCATTTCTGTATTGCTGCCTGACAATCGCTGACACTTCTGCCGATGTCAAGTAGTTCCTTGCAGGGTCAGTGGAGTACTTGGCCAGAAAGTATTTCCAAATCCCAGTGTCGTTGTTTCCTTGACTAGCTGAAATGACGACGATAAGGATGAGCGTCCTTAGGAAGGCCATGGCTGCACTGGATCGATCACCTCTGGAAACAGGAATAGAAATAAGAGCTACTTCACCCACGCCTCTGTTCCAGGGAACTCTCCAGTCACTAATGGCAAATATTTGTCAAAGGTACTAATGTAATGAGTCAATTAACTACTGAAGCCAACAGTTAAATTGGAAACCTGCCAAAAGGAACATGCTTATAAGCCACAATCAAATTGGACTTGATATCAAATGATGGGCAGGAAAGGACGCTGCTGACGCTTTGCTCATGTCAATGTCTGTTCAGCAGTTCATTCCTTCAATCAAACTTATACCCTATGATGCACTCACAATTATACCAAGCGATATATCCAATCGCTGATTCAATTGGCTACAAAAATTTCAAGATCAGCGTCCTAATTCATTAATTGGATCCATGAGAGGGAGATTTGAACTTGACGAGGAAACACCTGTTTATTTTTAATCAATTAAAACTTCAATTAATTGAGTTAGAATAAAGTGTTAACTCACACGAAAACACCACCAAGGAAGTCACTATTAATTGGATCCATTTGTGGTCAAGTTAATCAAGATCTTGCATCATTTAATGCTATTGTTGTTGGGTAATTTGCTGATTATACAGATGGACCCTCGACCTCTACACTATAGGTCATGAATGAAAAATAAAAATCTAAAGCTACGAGAGCCAGTGCGTCACATACCCTGTCAATTGGTCAACAGGGTCAAGGGGCAACTACTTAAAATTCAGCGTGTGCCTTTGACATATGACGCTTAGAATTAGCCATAATTCCAAGGCAGTTGGATAGGACAGAAACCCATTCACAATTAATTTTAAAGACGAAAAGATGTAATAGCAACTAATCCCACAGGTATTCCGCTGTGAATTACATCGCCAAGTGATTAAAAGCGTCAAGTCAAGCGCCAATTAACTGATGTGGAGTTTAGTGATTAATTCATCACTAATCGATTGAACATTTTTTATGGAATTACGTGTGTGTTTACCTTTAGGCTAATCTTGTCCATCAACGTGGAATCCAGGAAGGTCAACGAGGTCATCTACCGTAAACAATGCATGAAATAATCTGAAGATACTGTGGATTTAGTTGCGATTACAAAGAGAAAAGTTTACATGACGTGGAAACGGGGTTTTACGCTTGTGGACTTTTGAAGAAAAATCCGAATCCCTTGAGTAAATTCCCGGGTAGTAAGATACCCGAATGCCCCAATGGAAGAACAAACTAACAATTAATTGGAAATCAAAGGCAATGCATCAAGTATAGTGACCACACTCTCTCCAGATCTTTATGACCTTTCTAAATTCCATTGTAAAAGAATAGAAGAATGGACAGAATCCCTGAGGGTTAAAAGTTAATTTTTAGTTTCAATAAGGTCATAATGTGACCCAGGTCGGTGACAAACCTTGACCCAAGGTCAAAAATGCAATTTTGGAGGATGACAAATGATGCCACTGGAGTGTGCTTGACGACGGAGACAAAACGTTACATTTATTTAAATTAAAAAAATAGAAAAACAGGTCAACTGTACTTGCAGTATCTCGGGAACTCTGATTCCATTGTCTTTTTTGTTCTGAACATATTCTGTACTAAAAAAGTTTGAAAAAGTGCCTAAGTTAGAAAGGAAGAAGAGGAATGTCGTATTTCTACAACGGTGGTCGCCGCCCAGAGTCCATGGACGTTGATGTCGTGGGCAGTTTTTACAAGCATGAACGAGATCCGCACTTTGTGTGCACGACAAAAGTAAAGACGTCATTAGAGTTGCTGGACAAAGATTTAACTTCGGCCCTTTGCTTCTTTCAGATGGATAAACTGGTGGCCAAGTATACGTGGGAGATTGGCGACTTCGACTTGATGTTCCCAATCCCTTCGACAGGTGATGATAGAATTCGCTTCAGGGAAATGATGTCGCCTCCGGTAACAGTCGCTCAAAAGACTTTGTTCGAAAGCGACTGGACCGTTGTCGCTACTGTCACTCACCTTGGGAATCGTTGGTGCTTTGGCCTCTACTTGCTTCTCCAAAGGCAGAGCACAGAAACACAAAAAATCATGGACTGCTGCATCAGCATTGTGGATCAAACTGGAAGGAAATTGGAAACGGGTATACATGAGAATTATATTTTATTTATAGGGAAAGATTAACATGGGTTTTGTCTAAAGGTCACCTCAACCAAGAGTTTGTGAAGGCGCACACGTATTCCTGGGGTTGGGAAAACTTCAAGGACCTGGAGACCATCCATCATGAAAAGGAAACGTTCCTGAAGGACCGTACTCTCCGTGTCCTTGTTGAGATGACCCTCCTTGGACGAATCAGGAGCACCATGAGGAAGGAAGCAGCGGTGGTGACAATGTGGAGGATGGAGACTCAGATTATAAAGACGAACAAGGGCTTCAGGAAGAAAATGTTGAGCCTTCTTGAATCTGGAGAAATGGCCGACGCCGTGATCACTTGTGGCTCGACTGAGTTTCCTGTTCACATCTACATCTTGGCAGGTCAGTCCCTTCGAAAAAACGATCTTAAGGGAGCCACTTCAGAATCTTGATCTGAATTATTTCTTCCATAGCTCAATCCGAAGTATTTCGAAAGACGTTTGAGACTCAGATGAAGGAAGGGATCAGTGGTCGCCTGGAAGTGCAAAACATTGACCCTGAAGTCATGGCCGTTCTCCTACGGTACTTGTATACTGGAGAACTCTCCGCGGTTTACGAGAGTCTCGATGGTGACATTGCCAAGGCTCACGGACTCATCCACGCAGCCGAAATGTACTTGCTTCAGGACCTCAAAGAGTCCTGCTTCGTCCACTTGCTCAGCAGCATTAGCCACGAAACCGCTGGAAGGCTTGCAGTTCTCGCTCACTTCTACTCACCAAGTAAAACGATGAAGAGTGAAATTGAAAAATATTGTCAGCAGTACGTGTCCCTTTCTCAAATGAATTCTTCACTTCCGGTGACTTGATTTTGACATTTGTTTCAGGCATTGGGCAACACTGTCAAAATCTTCTGAATTCCTGGAACAAGTCAATCTGAATCCAGCAGCTTTCGAAGAAAATCTGAAGATGAATACTTGTGACCCAACCGAGACTTTCTACCAGATCACCGCATGTCCTCCACGACAGGAGCAAACTCCTCCAAAGTCCAAGTTGCCATTCATCATCAAATTCTTCGTGGGGACTTATTTCATCACCTTGGCCTCATTCGCGTTCAAATCCTGCACAGCACGTTCCTAACTCGATTACCAAGTGTATTTCCTTGTAGCTTTAAGAATTCAAGCAACGTTTACAAGTACATTAAAAGTGTAAAAGTAATTCCTTGTGTTGTATTTTTATTCCCAATAAACCTGAAGGTGAATCTAATTCTCTTGGACAAAAATACATAAGAAAATGGTAAGTTGGGGGGTCGAATTAAATGTCAAACTGACGGATGGAAAATAATTCACAAGGAATACTTCTCACACGCGATTTCATTAATTGGGGAAGAGCATTGGATGACCTTGCCTATGAGTTGCTGTTTTACTGTGACCCAGTTGAAAGAAGGGCTAGGAGTCCTCCAGACAGGGAGACGGAAAGCACGTAGTTCCTGATGACAAAAAATCAAGCAATTAGGCCAAAAAAGATCATAATTTCACCATTTCACGGTCACATATTGATTAACTTACACCGTGGGTGAGAAAGATCGGAGAATGTAGAAACTGCAAAAGATGATCAACGCAAGAAACAGAGCATTGTTGTAAAAAATGGAAAACGTCGTAGCTTCATAATCAGCGACCTCATTCTTCTTCCAGAGAATCCTATAATCCAAATCAAACTGTATGAAGTACATTTTACAAGTATAATTCAAGTTTGTGAATCACAAACCGTTCGTCCTTTTCCTTCTTGCTCATCTTCTTATCCTCAGAAAGACGTTTGTTCATGTCTTCTGTCACAGCTGCTTCACGCTTCACAGCGACCTACAACGTTAAAAAGCCAAAAAGGTCACTCTCCACCAACGTTAAACCTTATAAAATCCTAATTACCTTATGCTTGAGTGCAAACTTGGTATTCTTGTAAGCAAATGCCATGAGCCAAGTAGCAGCGAGTGTCACCAAGAGGAAGATTGGTGATGCAGTCACAATGTCCATCAAATGGATCCTCCAAAACAACCCTAAGGAAAAGGTCAACTTAGTTTAATGTAAACTAACATTTTCATGTCATAAGGTCAACTTACAAATGGGAATGGCCGAGACGATGAAAGCATTTCCATAGAAGAGTGCGTTTGACTTTGTCGATACATTTCTGCTAAAGTCCTGAAGGAGTAGTTCCTCCTCTCGTGTAAATTGCTTTGACTTTGACATCTTCTTGATTAACCGTGGATCTCAATTAATTGACAGTAAACCCGGTGTGTGTTTGTGATTTCTGTGGTGCTTTGACGGTTCCCACTTGGCAAAAGTGTTGATGAGCTGGCAGCCCAGTTGGACCAAAAAATATCAACGTGGTTCCCCAAGCCCAATCACACACAAGGCCCAATTGTAAACCTGCAGAAAGCTTAACAGCCCATGGGCAAAAAAATAAAATTTTGGACGGCGTTGAACACTTACCTTTCTAAAAATTTTAACTTTTTTTAAAACGTTTTTAGATTTTAATTAGAACATTATGTCTAACCAAAGCTTTAAAAAAAACCTTAATTCATCCATAGCTCTTATCCATCCAAAATTGAAAAACCAGATCTCTAGAATTTTTTCAAGGTACAACTCTGACCCACCTGGAGAAAAATTCATAGCACCCCAAGGTATATAGAAGAGTACCCCATGGCCAAAAAAAAAAAAATTTCAGACAGAGTTGAACTCAGGTTTCCTTTTCTAATAATTTTTTTTAAAAGTGTCAGATTTTTAGAACATCGTTTTTAAGCCTTGCTTAAAAATGCTACGAATTATAGAATTCATGAAAAATTGGAAAACGAGCTTTTAGAAGATTGTTTTATACAATATGGGACAGTTCGGCAAAATATTGTATCCAATCGAATCCTTCGACATTCATTTCTGCCTCTCTGCTGTATAATTTGTTGAATAATTTTTAAAAGGAAAACTTTTAAGTTGGAACTGACGAAATCTAAATCAAAAAAGCAATAAAAATTGCTTCTTTTTAATCACTTTTAGCAAGAACTGAAAGTTTATGTTTCAGAGTCCATTCCACCCGGAAAGTTTCATAGATTTGGAGCTTCTTGTAATTTTCCAGTTGCCATTTCCTGGGATTTTAATGCCTTCTTGGATGCAGAAGACAATGGGTCATTAAAAGATTGCGGAAATGGTGACAGGAGGTGACAGTCTTTGGCATTTATCCAGATCGTGTCGATTGGTATTTAAAGCAATGGCTAAACGGTGAACTCTTTGTAGTAACTCATTTACATTTGTGGTTCATCCACTGATGCCATTTTAACCATCCATCCATCCATGCTGCTGGGGTACACCTGGAGACATCAAGACGAACGTGATGCTCCTGTGAAGGATGTACACAACAACTGGCAATGCAACATTCGACTACTGCTGCCAATGCTGTGCAGACTATACTACAAATAAGACAGCATAGGAGCAAGGTGTCAAATGCGGAGGTAAATTGTTCCATTGCACTGGAGGATTACTGGAGAATTTTATATTATTTAGGTAAAATGCCGGTTGCAAAATGTCTTCCCTTGCAGCATGGATGGATATCGGATACCAATTGCGGAATTGGGTGCCAAGAATAATAGCAAAATGCACGCTTCTGAAACGTAATTAATTCCAAATTACTAAATAGAATGAGGAAATAACTGGGGTTCATTTTTGTTTAGAATTGCTGGCGAATGGGGAATCAATCCGAATGCTTGCGGCTGCTGAGCACTGCAAAGTCATCGCAGATGTGACCTTCTTTTGATGGCGTCAGTATGCTCCGAGATGCTTACTTGTACGAGTACTATGACCAGGATTGCCATGACTCAGAGCTCCGAATGCAGAATGGATCTTCTCACGGTGTCATCAATGGAAATACCCAGGGGGGCACATCTGAAGCCATTTTCTAGTGACTGAGCCATGCTAATGTTTCAAACGTGCTCTTGGCTTAAGGGGCTTCAAATTAGGCGTTACTGCTTCCAAGTAGTTGAAAATGTTAGATCTGTTTTCCAGGTGTCGAATGACGAGTTTTTGTCTTTACATTAAGTTCACAACTGTACAATTCGCAAAATATTAAAACGATTCGGTTCACACACCCTCTGGTTTTATTGGACTTGGGTTCACTGGTTCAAAAATACGTTATTTTATCTACATGAGCTTTGCGGAGGTCAACTTTTTTCCATAATCCATTTCGATACTGGTCGACGCGACACCTCATGAATTTCCGATTCAATCTGTCCCAAGGAATCAAAGTAACGAAGGGTACAAAGGTTTCCGTTACTTTTTAACGAAATCCGGGACAGTACTTCCGGTGAAGCTGAAGCTGGATGATGCGGAGTTGAAAAGCTTCGTCAAAAGGACTTTTCATAAAAAGCATAAAAGAATACAGTAAATAATTTCTGTCAAAACAGGGAAACCAGCGTTCAATATATTTTGCAAAAACTAAAAGAAAAAGTTATGTTAATTATCTACAGGTATCACGGGTCCCAGTCAATCAGATTGCTGGTGGAGCATAGTTTCGCTTCCTTGATTTTTAGAAAGGTGAATGACCTAATTAATTAAATTAATTGGACTGCCACGTCGTCGATTTCTGAAAGGAGTCCAGCCACTCTGTCAGTCGCTTCCTAGAAATAAAGAAATCCTCGTACCACCATACTCTCTGCGTGCCAAGTCCGAGAAAGTCAATTAATCCGGACTAATTGGTCGCAAGCAAGATGAAAATTGGAATCCCAATTTTTATTTTTGTGTCGCTCATTGGGAGTGTTCATTCAGCGTCCAACAAACATGGCTTCAAACTGAAACTAAAAGAAACCAAAGACGCTTCAGCCAGCTACTGCCCGAAGGATGTCAATGTCAAAAGCAGTGGAAGCATACGTAAGTGTTAGGAATCAATTAACAAATTATTATTTAACCCTGACTGGGAATCGTAGCGGAAGTATCGACTGGCGGAGACGTCGACGATTCCGGAAAACCAATACCAATCCTAGACCCTAATTCTCAAGACGGTGGCTCATTGGTTGAGGAAACTTCCAATGGGCCATTTCTCATTGGTCCAGATGGACCATCCTGGACAGACTCAAATGGAAATCCAATCCCCCCTGGGGATGGGCCATTTCTTATCGAAATCAAAGACGGACGGAACAAAATTTATGCAGTTGACCCGGCCACTGGAATGCCAAATCCGATTGACCCAGTTTCCCGAAAGCCAGTTTATGACGATACTAAACTCAAACCTTATTTAATCGACCCGAAGACAAATAGGCCGGTCATTGACCCCAACAGCGGAGGAGCTATAGTCCTGGACACAACACCTGAAACGATTTATGTCCTAAACCAAAAACTGGGAGCTGGGATATATGGTACAGATGGAAGGCCTCATACAATAGACCCTTACACCGGGAAGCCATTGGACGTGGTTGATGCCAAACTGAAGGCCCTTACGGATGAATCCGGGAAGCCATATTTGATTGATCCTGCAACCGGGAAATCGATAATTGATCCAGCGACGGGGAAGCCATTTGTCATTGGAAAGCTTCAAGAAAGCAATGGTCTTAATAAGCCCCTTGACGCTAGCATCGTTAACTTTCCAATTGTGATTGATGCTAAAACTGGACAATTCCAAGTCATCAGTCCAAAAAGCGGGATTCCGTATCTTGTCATTCGTCAAACTAGGGAAGCCCGCTCGGCAAATCCCACCAGACGAACTACCAGACCTGTTTGACCCCTGCAATGGAAGGCCTTACATGCTGGATCCGCAAACAAACAAACCCATAATTGAAACTTCTTCGGGGAAGCCATACTTTCTCGACCCTTCCGCTGGCGGATTGACTTTGGATCCAATGGGGACGGTCAACAGGTTTACCAAGAATGGGCTATCAAGTTTTGTTGATCCCAAATTAGGAAAGTATATACTTGACCCTGGGACTGGGTTGCCACAAACTAATCCTTCATTCAAGCCAAGTGTGGACAAGAGCAGTGGAAATCCATACCTGCTGGATCCAGTTACCGGGAGCCCTTTGGTCGACCTGCTGACAACGAAGCCATTTATATTAAACCCTTCAACTGCTAAGCCACTAATTACCGACGCAAAGGGCAACGCCTTATTCGACCCGACTTTCCTCAACCTCCGACCTGTTTTTATCAACCTCACGAGCAAAGATGTCTACGTTTACGACGGAATCACAGGGAAGCCTTATTTGATCGACAGGACCAATGGCTACCCCACGCTTAGAAACCCGGTCACAGACGAGCCTTTCATAGACCCTGGCACGAAGGGTCCATACAAAATCATCCCTTCATCCAGCAAGATCTACTTATTCGCTGACGACAAGATTTACGACATTGATCCTGAAGGAAGGGCTTGTCCGGTAGATCCATCAACTGGAAAGTCTTCTTCCAGTTGCGTCAAACCAGAACCAATTGCTTGATGAATCCGGGAGTAATGTTGTCATCAACCCTCAACTTGGCAAGGGACTAAATGATCCAAAAACCTCAGGCCCGTTCCTAATAAAAATTGACCAAATGAAGCCAGTCATCTCCGATTCTCAAGGAACGGCACTCTTTGACCCTGAATCCAAATACCCGCATTACATTGATGCTACAAATGGCTATATTTATGCAGTCGATCCAGTATTTGGAAAACCCTATTTGATCAATCGTGAAACAACGAAGCCGATTTTGGTCCGCCCATTCTGTGGCGGTGGCCAGCCAGTGCTAGATGAATCCGGAAATCCCGAAGTCGATCCTTCCACTAACCAGCCGTGGCTAGTTGATCCCAAAACCGGGACTGGTTTGATTAACCCTCTGACCCGGAACCCAGTTCTGCTCGATCCAAGCACAAAGACGCCAATTGTCGACCCAGAAACAGAACAACCTATTTTCGTCGACCAATCTAAGAAAGGAGCCATCTTTGTCATCAACGCTCAGTCCTTGAGCATCGTCGAACCCACCACTGGAGAAGTAATGCTCGTTGATCAAGCTACTGGAAAACCCATCGATGCCGTCGTCAACAATCCAGCGATAGAGCCTTGTACCTATACATCTAGCTTTACAGAAATCATGGAAGGCATCTTTTCACCAAATCTCAAGACAGATTTCAACAGCGCTAGGCAGTGCTGTGCCTTGCATGGCCTGACATTGATTAACTCGGTTCAGTTCAAGGGGTCAGAGTTAGCAGAAATTGGGAGTCCTGACCAATTGGGTGATAATTATGTCATTGACCTTACAACTTTTAAAATACAAAATTATTGTTTTCGTCTTTTAGAAACTGGTGTTTGGCTTCAAGGACCGTCAATGAAAGGGTCCACTTCCTGTCTCGTTCTGAACACGAACACAGGCAATGTAGAAGACTCCAGCTGCATCATCTTTTCACCAAATCTCAAGACAGATTTCAACAGCGCTAGGCAGTGCTGTGCCTTGCATGGCCTGACATTGATTAACTCGGTTCAGTTCAAGGGGTCAGAGTTGGCAGAAATTGGGAGTCCTGACCAATTGGGTGATAATTATGTCATTGACCTTAGAACTATTAAAATACAAAATTAAATGTTTTCGTCTTTTAGAAACTGGTGTTTGGCTTCAAGGACCGTCAATGAAAGGGTCCACTTCCTGTCTCGTTCTGAACACGAACACAGGCAATGTAGAAGACTCCAGCTGCACTGGAGAATACAGCGTCTGGTGTGATGGTAAATGCACCCTTCTCATACAAGAACAAAGTTAATTCATTTCTCTACGTAAAGGTGGTGAAATATCCAGCGGTTCAACCCCTATAACAAAGATCTGTGGAAACGTCAATCGTTTTGACAAGACAAGTGCTGTCGGTACTCTGAAGTTGGCGAAACTTCCTTACTCGCTTGCAGGCGACTGCTGCAAAGTTCAGAACACAGTTCTAGTTGACCTCAACGCTGCTGGTACACCAACAAATGAAATCGGAACTGTCCTCACCAGCAGAAGTACCATGGACATTTGTCATTTACTTTCAGTGTCATAAATCCTAAACTTTTCAGACTGTCCATTTTGGCACGCGAGAAATGAAACCGTCGGCAGTTGCCAAGAAGTCAAGCATGGACCAGCATTTCAGGAGCGTCCTTGTTCCGAAAGCTCTAATGTCATGTGCGTCGGGAAATGGACAGCCAGCGGAAAGAAAAGTGGTTTGTTTGAACTAAAATGGAAGCCTTTAGTTATAAAATGTTCTTAAAAACCCGTTCTTTAGATGGGAGGCTTTGTGACGCGATCAGTACAAAACCGATTCTGCGAGCAAGGGCTGCTGCCTCAGATCCTAGGAATGGAGTCAGCATCTCCTTATTTTTCTTAAATCTGACGTAAAATGTATTGTTTCTGCTGATTTTGCAGGTAGACCATCGCATGGCTGACAAATGCTGCCAGAAGAAAGGCTTCGAGTCCTTGGTCTCACTTAGCTACATGAACACTTCAATCGAATTTTCACAGAGTCCAAAAATCAGGAGCAAGTTGACAAAGTTTAGTCATTGGTCTTAGAGTCACAAGGTCATTGACCTTTTTGTTTACAGCGAACCAGCCCTATCACGCTTACAGCAAGAAGGATGGTGACCAATTTGTATTTGCATATGGCCGGAAAATCGCTGATGAATCCATGAGCGGGATCGATTACGGCCTTGGCCAGGGGGACTGTCTTTTCGTCGTGATTGAAACCGAAGGGACTCAGCGGTCGACCAAATATGTCTCTGGTGATTGCAAGAGCCAGGCGCCGTTTGTTTGCATTAGTAAGCTTGGCCTTAATTATAAATCAAGAGAAAGGTTAATTACGGTTAATAAGTAACAAGTTCTTATAGATTTCACCCCTGAGGAAAAGTTCTCTGACGAATGTCAAATCCCCGAATTCTTGGCATCCCTGGTAGGAACGACACTCGAGCCTTCGGAGAAGCAGCAGTTCTACTTGAAGCGAGAAAACCGATTCATTGCTAAAACCAGTTTGGAAATAGCCATTGGGAAATGGGATCGACCAACTGAGAATCCTGAATTTGGTTATCAACTGGTTGAAACAACGTTTGCCATTTTTCGACTCGCTGTTCCACCGGAAGTGCTTCCAAATGGATTCCTGGAAAAAGCGAAGAAGCTCTTTATCGCTCTCAACGCCAAATATGCAAATGAGTTTAAATCTGACGTTTCAGATGATGATTTCGCCCGGATCCAAACTATACTGGGAAAGTGCCAGTCACAAGTTCCGAAGATCCCGTACAAATACAATCAATGCAAATCACAGGTGATGTTGATGACTCCATATTAACACGTTAGTGGTAATTGACAAATGCATTTTTGACCTTTAGATTCTCGGGGTATTCAACGAGACTGATGGGAACGTGACCCACTTCTGCCCCATCCAGCAGTTCACATACAACGAGCACATAACAGATCCCATTTTCCATGTGGCACAAAACGTTTTCCAAGCTACAAGGAACCTATGCCTTCCTGCCTTTAGAGAAAGTAGTACCCGAATGTTCCACAAATGGCAACTCATCCTCAACTACTGCTTTGCTCGGGCCTTGGAACATAGATGGTAAATCAGAATTCTGACTATTTCTTTAGCGAATTTCCAAATTGCCAATTCCTTTGTTAGCATATAATAGGAGGTTCCTTGACCCTCCCTAAACTGCCCTAAACACCCACATCAAGTGTTATTATGCTTTCCAGGACAGTTCAGAATGAGTCGAATGACTTCTGGGACAAAATCCTGGGGGCTAACTTTGCTGACAAAGTTCGTGTGACGGATTCCGTGACCCAAGCTGTCATCCAATTGGCTGGAGCGTCGGCAATGATTTACCCCAGGGGACCACCTCCACCGATAAAAATTTCACCCTTTTGAGTAACGAATTATTCAAACTATTACAGAACATGGTGATTAGTTTATTCCCCTCTGGAAAGTTTATTGACTTTACACCTGTCGATGGAATCTGGATATTAATTACACTTCCAAGTTCCAGATGAAATATCTTTTCAAAATAGCTTGTTAATTTAACGAGAAAACGCTAAAAGTCGAAAGGGAGAGTGAAAAGGTATATCTGTATTAACCAAAATGGCTCCATTTCTGTACTTTTAGTATCGTAGAAATGGCTTTGACTTTGCCATAAATCTGGAAATTGAAAGAGAGAAATCAATTAGTAAATTGAATTGGGGAATTGAAAAGTCATGACTTACGCATCTAACTTTTCCCAAAAAGTCATGAGAGCAGCTCGATCGAGATGACGTTTTGTTCTGGACAGTTGTATTAACATGGACTGCCCATTTACCAACGTTCGCGTCCAACTTCATCTCATCAAACTTGAGATGAAATGCGGAAACTACAGATCATAATAATTCATAATTCACTTCTTCAAAATAAGTCATAAAACACAGAATTACTGCAGGATAACTTACTTTTTGAAAATATTTCGACCGGATTCCCTTCGTATGGATATCCTTTGAACTGCCAAGCAGGTCCCATGACAAACACTGCGACCACACGTTCCCAGTCCATAGGGTTTAGTTTAAGAGGGTTATCAATAACACGGTATGGGATAGAAACGCCATTCCGTTGACGATGGATAAGGATTTCATTGTCCCGCCGGGCACCCTGTGCTTTTTTGTCATCAGTGGGTACAAACTTCAGATCCTGAAGAAGCTCCTTGGCATTGTACATGGTGACTAGGGACGTGTTGGCCCCTGGGATGATAATGATAGGGGTCCGCGACACACGCTTGTTCACCTGAGGAGTCGGACTCTTTCCAGGCGCCTATAATAACATTATTATTCAAGTTTCCCGACTTTGAACTAAATTAAATGGTTAATACACTTTACAACGACAGCAGGGCTATAAGAAGGGACTGGCTGAAGAGGCTTCTTTGCTTGGCTTCCTTCTGTAACTGCCTTCAAGGATATCCCATGGTACGTTCCCAATGTGTCAATTTTGAAGCCCTCCGTTTCTGTTCAGAAAAACTCATAAATTACAATCTGTAATAAAGCATTTAACCAAGTTCTCCTAACCTTCTTCTCCTTTGATTCTTTCCTGCTCGTATCGATTGTAGGCTTGAGTCTGTGGAATATGTCGAACAGGAGCAGCTACACGTGGTGTTGTTAGTGACGGTGGGGCCGCAGGCCTCATCGGCTTCCCTTCTTCACGACTTTTCACAGCATTCAAAATAGCCATGACACTCTTGGTAAACTGCTTCCCGTTAGTGAGTAGGATTGTGGTACGTGTCCTCCACTGCCTTTCTCTGGACACAATGTCTTTTGTCACGTCCAAATCGTAATCGAGTATTGTCCGGAGGTCAGATCCCATCTCAATGTCATCATGCCCTTTGATTGTTGTTCTCTTTTTGGAGAGACGCTTGGCCTTGATTTCAGCAATTTTCTCAACAGACATGGCATCTGAGAGTGACCTGTAATATACACACACAAAAATTACACTTCACCCATACTCTGAATGTAAATGAACAACTTACTTTGTAATGTTGTTGATTGCAACAGATGCTTCTCTGGGAGCGTCCAGACGTGCCGCAAGGACATCTTTGACCCTCTGCAACTGGGTATCTTCAAATCTTGGTTTCTTCGCTAGTGATTCTGCAGGTTCTTCAGCTGTCCGTTTAACTTGAGTAGGAATTTCCAATGGAGCCGACTTGTCTATACTATTTGACGATGTAGTTTCCCCCTTGAGATAGGCCAAGATATCCTTTCGATCCGGCCGGGTCACTACCGGGATATTCTCCGTCCTAAACAAGAACAGTCTTTAACCAACGAATTCACCATTAACTATAACAGGCTATTCACTTACAGCGGCCCGTCTGACATACACAGGATGGCTAAGCTGTACATTTTTGAGAAGGAATGCTAAGCATTCCAGTGTGTAATAGTCCTTCGGCCCTCCATCCTTGCCGGACCTACAGTACACAAGTATACCCGTAAATTGACGTCTCAGGGTGCTTTAATTGATTTCATTTTAGCTAAATCCCTTACCCATAAACCATGTAGTTTGTTTTGACATTTTTACGCCATGCAAATTCACCGATGATAATATTCTCTCCTTTCTCCACCGCTTCCTTCCCCAAGATGGTATGTTGACGAAGGATAGACAGTGGGTCAGCCATAGGTCACACTTGTATTTGGACAAGAAAAACCAACCGAAATTAACACTAAAATCACCAATTAACAATCAAGTCAACAGTCAAAGAAATTAGAACTTGAGCAAGTAAGAAATATTTTCGGTTTTCTCCAAACACGCCCATCTCTCTAAAACTCATTTTCACTGTCAGCCAAATTCTCCATCCACATCTTCGCATTTATTTTTTTATCCCACAGAAACCTTCACACAAAAATTCATCAAATGTTTCACTAAACTAATGAAATATCAATTATAATTAATTCAATTATAATTTATATTCAGTTAAAATTCATTCAGTGTAGAGAAAGATTTAGAGTATATCTCCATGAATGATTTTTCTAATAAAAAATGTTCCCAGAGGTAGACGTTAGATGCACCGAAGGTAAGGAAAAGGAGTTTGAATTTCGCCCCTTTTTAAACAGTCTTTTGGGTCTTTTAGCAATCAAATTGGCATCTAATTTTCTTAATTTCGTTGTGATTAAAAGTCAATTAAATTCCAATTTAACTTGAAATTGATATAAAATTGGATACTTGAAGTTTATATGAAAAGAAAGGATACTTTTATGGACAGTTTAAGCCTTTATTTTGATCAAATGTAGTCGGAG